>JAGMWU010000073.1:36466-185959 GCA_018697195.1 Certhia americana | reverse complement strand
ACATATCATATCACATATCATATCACATATCATATCACATATCATATTTTTGTTCTCTTGAGATCATGTCTTATTCCAGCTGGAAAAAGCATCACAGCATCAGGTTGCTTTGAACAATGCAAAACAGGATAATTGGGTGCTACAAAAATTTTTAACAGCTTTTAGAGTGACAAACACTGTCAGAATTGTGAAGATTTATATATTCTTTTGGCTAAACATAATCTGTTTGATCCTGTTCTAAACCATAAACCTTCTTTTACAGCTGCATTTTCATATGAATTTCCCATACTTAGTTGCAGGAGCATATTCATTTCTGTTCAAAACTCAGTGGACATTTTTATATTCCTTTCTTCTTTTATTATTATAATATTTATATTATTATATATTATATATTATAATACTATATTATAATATTATATTATTATAATATTTATATTCCTTTCTTCTTTTTACATCAGCATGTATAAGTGAATCTGTAAACTTCGGAGAGTTTTGGTTTTGCATTGTTCTTCACATGAAGGTCTTTATCTTACCTGTTGGAAGCAGCTGCGCACACTGGGTTCAATGTTGCTGCCACCAAAGGCTGCCACTTCCCCAAGCTGTCGTGGGATCTGGATAGCATCATGAAGCAGAAGGCCCAGCTGCCTCTGATCACACATTTCTGTAGGGCCTGCCACCTCCTTGAAGAGGTCTGCAACACCAACAAAAGACACCATTTCATTCCATTGCCATGTACACCTGCTTTCATTCATTAACACTGCAGCTCAAGCTTTTAATTTCTATATTATTGTCATGGTTACAAATGGCCACTGTCCCATTTTTACAAGAGTTTACTTTCATCTAATCTTGATTCATAGGGTATGGTTATACAAATGAGAAAAATAAGGCCAAATAAATGAAACTATATGGATTCTTTTTGCACATGGGTGGACAGGAAGGTGATTTGAGGCAGCACAGTTTCATCAGCAAAAATTCCTGCCTGACAAACCTAATGATCTTCTTTGATAGAGTGACTACATTAGTGGACAGGGGCATGACTAGATATGTTACCTCTCTGGACTTAACATACTTCCCTCTAAATTCAAGAGAGACAGATTTGATGGGGGGATTGTTAGATGGATAAGGAATTGGTTGGATGCGGCCATCCAGAGTGTAGTGGTCAACAGCTCAGAGTCCCAATGGACAGCAATGACAAGTGATGTCCCTCAAGGGTCCGTATTTGGACCACCGTTATTTCATACCTTCATTAATAAAACAGATGAAGGGAACAAGTGAACTCTCAGCAGGTCTGCAAGTGACACTAAGATGACTAGTGTGGCTGACACGCCTGGAGGATGGGATGCCATCCACCCTTGGACAAGCACGAGAAGTGGACCCCTGGGAACCTCACAGAGTTCAACAAGGCCAAATGCAAGGTGCTGCAGCTGGGTTAGGGCAACCCCCTGTATCATTTCAGGCTGGGGGATGAAGGCACTGAGAGCAGCCCTGTGGAGAAGGACTTGGGGTGCTGGTAGATGAAAAGCTGGATAGCCCAGAAAGTCAACCATGTCCTTGGCAGCATCAGAAGCAGTATGGCCAGCAGATTGAGGGGGGTGATTCTGCACACTCCACTCTTGTGAGAACCCCAGCTGGACTACTGAGTCCAGCTCTGGGGTCCCCAGCACAGGAAAGACATGGAGCTGTAAGAGCAGATCCAGAGGAAGGCTAAAATACTCATCATAGAAGAGATGTTCCATCACTCTGAAAAAAGGGTGAGAAAGTTGGGGTTGGTTCAGCCTGAACACTGATTCCATTTTCCTAAGGTAGCTGTCAAGCCCTGCAGTATAAATGGATGAACCGGAATGACTGTAACAACAGAAAAAATTGATAAAGCGGTACAATTATTATTTCTCAAGTGCTTTCTTAGCACACTTCTTTGATTGGACAATTTTAATTGTTAAAAGGCTCAGATAAAAATGTTAATGTTTCTGCCAATAATTTTGATTTATGAACTCTGTAGTTATGTGCATTTAGTCACAAGATTAATCTTTTCTGAAAACATCTTAAATGTTGAGTTTATTTAAGAAATGTTTTTTAATTCTGTGGTTTGTACAAATTACAGAAGAAATGGAATCGAATTCTTATGTTCACTCCAGTTGGTTTTTACAATCTCCTTTTGCACTCAACAGCTGGCTTGGATTAAAGCTCCAAGTAATCTTAAAAGAAAAAGAATCCATTTATATTATGTCCTTACTTTTTCATGTTTCCCATCAGAATGACCAATAATAAATTAGAAATAAATGAAATTAGAAAATTCAGTCTGACTGCACATCTGATAGAGAAAAAGACAACCTTTGTTCAGAAACACTCACGAGCAACTCCTATTACATGGCATAAATTGTTTTGTCCTTCACTTGGAGCAACTGGCAAGCTTTGCCAATGTGCTTCAGGCAGTCTGGGCATATTTTTTTTCCTTCTCAAAGGAGGTAGAAGCAGAAGAAAGGATCTTCACAAAATAAAAATCCAGGTGACTGAACTAATTTTTAGATTTTATTGTATTTTTCTCACCCTTTCTTGCCTAGTCAAATAGCAGCTACAGCATCTTGTCCACTCAGTGTTGAGTGGAAAAAAAACCCCACAGACAATAGAGGGGACAGAATTAATACTGCATAGCTTCAGGCTACTCTTGCTAATTTCAGATCCCGGCTATCTTCTTCAGCTGAGGATGGGACAGTTTTTCAATTTCTAAGAGTCAGTTTAAAAAACCTGATAGTATAAAAAACAGAAAAAAAGAAATAGTCTTATTCTTTCTTTTTGCATTAGTCTGCAGTGGAAACAGGCCATAAAAGAAGAACAATTCATTAGCTGCTGGAGCTGGGAGGCGGATGAAGTAATTTCCTAAACCCTAAAACTTCAGTTGATTGTGGAGCTGGTAAATAGACAAAAAAATGTGACAGGAGAGGGAATAGTGATTAGCTAGGAGGAAACCAGAAAATACCTTTGAAGAGCTCAAACTCCTTCAAATTATTTGTTTCTTAACACTGGTAGCTGTGCCACAACCAAAGACTGTCCAGGTGTATGGATGGTACCCTCTTTTCCCAAACCCCTCAATGCCTTCAATGTGGCACACAGGAGGAAAAGCTCCTAAGCTGAGGGCCTGGAAAGTGAGAATGCTCTTGTTATCTGGCCTACCTACTTCAAATAACCCACGAGCTATTCCCTGGCAAAGGAGGCATGACAAGAGCATTTCTCAAGTGCGAGATGGAGGACAGCCTGTTTTAGCTCTGATAGGGAGCACCCAGGCACCCTACTCACCACCAATGGGAAAGAGGACCCCATCAGCAATCTCAAAAGCCACAACCTCATTTAAATGGAGTTTGCTAACATGTACATACACACTAAAGGAGTTTCAACTTAAAATACATTGATATAAAGGTTAAACTATATAAGGGACTCTACCAAAGGACAAGAAAAATGACTGAGGAAGCAGAGAAAAGATTATTCAGACCTGAGTCATATGAAAAAACCCAGAAACCAGGAAAAGAGAAATCAGTTAAATAAGTTCAGCCTCAAACTAGTATTTTGAGGGTTACAGCCAGTGGGACTCAAACTGTGAATTAACTGAAAAAGTACTTAATGGTTTTTAAAGAAAGGGATTCTTGAAAACATTGAAAAGTTTATTGAATTCCTATCAAAAGGATAATAAGATAGTAGAAAGATGTCCACAACCCACATTTTACATTGCATTGTCAAACAGAATGCACATTCTAATTTTTTAGATAGTTCTAAATGGTTTGAAAATTTACAACAAACATAACAGTAAAAAAAAAAAAAACCACCACATTCCAAGGATGTTATATATCACTTGAAAACTGAACTGCTCAGAAGATGAGATTTATTAAGTAGCCCTTCTTTTTCATCTCAAATCATAAAAAGATTTTACACATTTTACACAAATGATATAACCCAAAAGCTACACACTGTAAAAAACTCCATACAGGCTTTTTTCCTGTTTCTGCTGCCAGTTTGGGCTTTGGGTGTTTGGAACAAGTGCAGAGTGAAGCATCCACAAATGCATTCTTATGTAGCTCACAAGTGACCCTCCTTGTCAGAAGAGAAAGCAGAGAATAACATGGTTATGGCCAGACCAGGACATTGGCCTCAACAACAGAAAAGAAGCCTGAGACTCCACACCCTAAAGCATAGATGCAAGCAGCTCATAAATACTGAATTACTTTTTCAGGTCCATTTTTATTCTCAGGAGCACTCAGGCATGTGCTTGAAGTTAAACACGTCTTAAACATTTTCAAGAATAGGTATTCTTTAATTGAGGTTTCAATGTTTCCTCTAAAGCAATTGAAGCTTTTAATTAAAGATCCATTCTCATGTCAACCCTGAAGACCAGAATCTTAAAAAGAAGCTCAATTAAATTAAAAAAAAAAAAAGCAAACAAAAAAACCAGAGAAAAACAACAAAACCCCCATACGTTTCTCAGTCAAAACATCTTTTAAAAATATTTCAAGTGAAAAGATCCTACCACTGAAAATGAACATACAGTCCCCAGGAAGGCTGAACACTTGAGCAGAAAACATTCCAGTCAAGAGTTTTACAAAAGAATTAAGGGTTCATCCAAAAGCTTTTAGGACAAGAAACTTGCTTGCTTATTTTACCACCAACTACTCTAAGAGTATGCCTCTCCAAGGCTAGCACATTTAAGGCACAGTCTGTGCTCAGCTGAGGGCTCTAACCACAACCATCCTATGACTGTCGCTCTGAGAGTGACTGCCAGCGCCTCAGAAATGCTTAGAAGAAACAGCCAAAACGAGAAGCAAATGCCAGGAGTTGGTCCAAGAAAGGGAAAAGTCAAAAGGCAGGTAATTAGTATTAAGCACCCATGTTTGGGGGGTCCTGTTTTTTTTCTGAGTGACCAAGTTTCTTGAAAATACTCAGGAATTCCATTACAATTTTCACTTGAGGACTGAAAACTTAGTAGGTATGACAAAATTTCTCTCAACAGGAGATGATTAGTAGGGTATGACAAAATCAAAGGAACCAGAAGAGCTGATATCAAAGATATCAGTCTGTGACAGTACATGTCAGAGGATCCCAAAAGGTTGCCTTCAAAGCCACTGCAAGCTAAGAACAGTACCTGACACACACTTCCTTTGTTAGCAAAATTTCTTTTGGATTGAACAGTTCTTCTGTGATAATTTTAAGGTTTATAAGGACAATAAAGCTAATAACAAAGACATCAAAGCCTGGAATGTCAATCAGAGCAGGAGTTACAACAAAAGGATGTCTTAGCTGACTATTAATTCTCTGCTTTGAGAATTCAAGCAACTACTTTAATTTCAGATATATATCAGGTTGAAGTTACGATCCTGGTACAAAAGTCTTCTGAGACTTGTTCTCTACTAATTTTTTTAGGCCTTCTCACAGCATCCTTCAGAGTAAAAGTCCATCATGTTGAAACAAATGATGTAAAATCTGTAGCCACTATCAGCTGGCATTTTAATTTCACTGCTAAACACAAAGCAACAACATAAATATGAAGCTGACCTAGTAATTTCCTTATTCTGCTTCAGTGCCAGTATTTGGCAGCTATATACTGATGTATTACCAATAGCAATTTAATGGGAATATTCTCAGGTTTCAGAGGTTTTTTAAAACCATCTTTTCCTAGGGTTATGAGTTTATCATCCACAGCCTACCTCCTACATTTTATGAAAGCTTTTTATTTCACACAGAACAGCAGACTACCTTCTGAATTGTCATTATGGAACAAAGGTATGTCTGTCAAGGTCCTTTTAGTTACGGAATGCCTCACATATACTTCACATATATGTCAAATAACAGAAGGAAACTAAATACCCCAAAATCTTGGTATGTCATTCAGATGTCAAAATATGTCCCAATGCATAAAAATCCTCTACTTCTGTTCAATGTTAATAACTAAGTTTAAAAGATTGCCTACTTATGCACTTAAGGAAAGCAGAAATTTTTGCAGAGCTCCAAAGGTACACAGAGCAAATTCAGTCTCTCTCTATTTTTTTTTTTTCATTTGTTTCCAAAGTGATTCAAGGACGAACTGTAAAGAATAACAAATTAAAGATTATGTGCAGAATATGTAAATGTACATTATCTAGAATGCTCTAATATAGCGCTTCATCTTTTTTTCTGTATTTGTCAGGGCTTTTTTTCTACAAAGTTACTCAATTCGCTTCTGGTCTTGCATTTATTTTTGTGAAATATTTTTATATAACTCACTATTTCTGAATCTTGTGAGATTACCAAAATCAATGTAGTTTCAACTTTCGTTGTGCAATTCTGGCAGAAAGCACATATACTGGAAAACGATTTTCAGAGTTCATATAGTCTTCCTCATAGACCACTAAATACAATTTCATGATTTGGATGTATTTCTTTGCTTTATCAGCCATATCAGCCTGATGCAATCAGCATTACCTTGTTTGATTTTTCCCTAAACAAATCATATACACATACAAGAGAGAAGATAATCAAATATAATACTTCTTTATCTTCCACACAGCTATATTCTCCTTTTCCTTTGGGGACGGCAGTACTGTGACTTCTGATGATTCAGAATGGACAGCAGTACTTTCCAGTCAAGATATAAATCCTACTTTAGCCACTGTCACTGGTGACAATGAAAAGAATTCTTACTTACTCAAAAGAAAACTGACTTACAACAGGCATGAGAAATGTTTTACTACAAATTTTGTTAGGTGCTTTGTCATTGTACATGACTTAATTATACAGAGCATTTTATGAAAGAAATTCTTCCTTACATCTGTACTTCTCTTCCAGAAGGCCCTTAGAAAGAGACATCAAGCCAATTTTCAGGGACTGCACTCGAATTTTTCCAGTTCGGCCACTGAAATTATAAAGACAAGGCAATTTAATACAGTTTCATTTTATTTCATTCCAATTCAAGTCTATGAAATAATACAAAGATATTGCAGAGTTATATTTCAAATATACTTCAGATCTCACAAAAAACATTAACACTAAAGATAACATTAAGAATTCTTCCCTTATAAAAGCTCAGCTTACCTTCCAAGTGGTTTTACATGTCAAAACAGCTTTTATTACTACAAAAGAACAGACATTTAGTTCTGCCAAGTTCTGAAAGTAATTTATTAATGCACAGAAAAAAATACATGAGCACACAGCAGGAAGGTGTACTATTCAGTGTGAAACACAAGGACTGTAAAATAAAACCAAATTTTCGTATCACAGAAATTAAATCTCATTTTCCTTTTTTTTTTTTTTTTTTTTTTTTTTTTTTTTTTTGTTTTATGTTTAAAATGTTCTGACATACACAATATCAGGACATAAACAGGCAATCATGTGCACTAGTTCAATGATTTGAAGCTGTCATTCTTTTTAAGCAATGTCCCTTCAGGCTCATCTTGTGCAGCATGAAAAAAAAAGTATGTCCAAACCTAAAAAATCAACTTGAGAACAGATAAGTAGGGACCAAAGCAAGTACTGTTAAGCCTGTAGGGCAAACGCTGTTCAAGAAGATACTAAAACAACAAACTCAGCTTATGTGGAAAAGGACAATTCTGAAGTTCAGAAGATCAATGCAGAAGCACATTCTTAAAAAATCTTCTTTCAAACATGAAGAAAACATAACACAATTTGTCTTTAAATGAGATGCAGCAAAAGAAAATCTTCATAATAATTAAACTGTAATATCACACATATAATGTTAGCTGGGTCTTTCACCAAGCAAGATAACACTAAATTTAATATCACCTCAAACCTTACTTTGGTCCTTTCTGCCACACAGAAATTATATATACTTTAATTACTTCTAAAGTGGTTATTATATATCTCTTTCTATTCTATCCATTCAGCATATGGTCTGCTGTCTGATCTACTTCACAAATGTTGTGCTGAATACAAAATTATTAATTTACTCCTGGGTTTTTGATAAATTAGGTACGCAACTTACACATATTAATGCATTTGTCTTCACAACATCATCTAATCTAGTAACACTAGACAGCAGTATCTTCATTTCATAAGATGGAACAGAGGTACAGAGGAATTATTGCCAAATTAATCAAAAATATCTATTACTTTTACTGCCTAGTTGGAAAATCAGGACCCAATTTTCCAGAATGTTATAAAAGTGCCACCTTTTTATATATTCAGGCTTAGCTGCAAATTACCTTTTTCAATCACAGACACTACATCATTCTAGCATACCTTGCCATTTAAATGGCTCATTTTACACCCTGATAAAGTTATTTCCCTATGCCTTCCTGTGTATGGTTGTTTGTGGTTTAAATTTATATTCATTGGAAAAAAAAAGTGAATATTCATTTGATTTAACTCAGGACTGACCACATCATTTGTTTATTAAAGACAGAAAGTGAGACTTTGCTGCTAAAAGATCAGGGCACAAATGTCAAGGCTTCAAGTTTCTGATTTCAGAAGATTTCTGTAGGGTCTTTGAAAAACTTCCTTCATACAAAATGCATTTTCCCAATAAATTATGTCAATAATTACAAAGTCTGCAGTACTACATTTTTCAAAAGAGTAACATATTCACCCTAAGTCTCTTTTTTGGAAACATAAATATTAGCCCTGCAATGACATATATACAGTAAAATACTCCAAAACACCAAAACCAAATGCCACACACACTTCCCCTCTGTCTCTGCAAACCCATAGACTTTACACTCCTCACATTTCCAAGCCAATGGTTTAAGCTTTCCCAGCATAGTGATATACAAAACTATTGAGATTAGGAGGGGCCTCCAGAGAACAATGCTCCTGCTCAGCTAGGTGGAGCAGATTTTCCTGGATCATATAACATCAATTCAGTATCTTCAAGAATGGAGACTGAACAGCTTCTCTGAGTAACCTGTGGCACTACTGTTTGATCACTCTTATATTAAAAACACCTTTTTTTCATATGTTTAAGCAAAATTTGCTGTGTTTCAGGTTGTGCCTGCTGCCTCTTCTTCTGCCACTGCACACCACTGAGAAAATCCTGGCTCCATCTTCTCTTCTGCTCCCATTGGGTATTAATGCACATCGATAAGAACCCACTGAAGCTTCTCCTCTCCAGGTTGAAGAGTCCCATCTCTCTCAGCCTTTACTGACACAGAAGATACTCCAAGACCTTAATTGTCTTCGTGGTACTTCACTGGACTCCTGCAAGTTTGTCCACATCTCTTTTGTTCTGGGGAAGCCCAGAACTGGACCCAGGACTCCAGATGTGTCTCACCAATGCTGTGTAGAAGTGCAGGACCACCCTCCTCAACCTGCTGGGTGACTGTGAGGCCACTTTGCCACAAGCCTGTCATGCAAGGTGCCTCTGAATGGCAGCACAACCATCTAATTGTCCTACATGTACAATCACCTAAGAATCAAGGCCTTATAGTGGGAAGATTCAAGAAACTTTTTAATTTCTGAATTCATAAAAATTTATGGGTCATATATGCCACAAATGTCAGCACACTATTCAGACTCATTATAGCAATACAAGCATGTTTGTCATTACAAAATCAATTGATAAGGCCACTTTAAGCAGCTCAGATATTTTTTGCTCTATCCTGATGAAAGGGAGCCTGAATCTATTCTTTTCTCTAAATAACGTCTTAACACAGAGTAAGGATCCAAAACTTCTTGACAGGCAAACAAAGTCTATACCACAGTCAAAACAGAGGCCTGTAAATTATAAATGTACTAATCAGGATATAATTAATGCAAAATTGTTGAATGTAAGTGTAAAAACTATTGTTTACCAACAAAGGTATGCAAATATTCTGTAGCATTGTCATGGCATAGACATAGTATATAGAAGCATTTTACCTAAGTAGGTGAATGCCAAAGGGACAACCAGTGATGGGCACAGCTGCATACAGCAGTTTGCCAGACTACAAAAAGTTTTCAGACACACAACAAGATTAAATATAAGGGATTACAAACAGGAATACACAATAAAGAATCTTGGAAAACAAAATTATAACATGAAGTCCAGAGGATCCCTATGTCCCTGGGGGAGGAGGGATAATAGCATAAAAACATCAGGTACTAGCAAGCTAAAGTAAAGAATGAAGATGGGACCAGAGGCATTCAGCCTTCTCTTGTCAAAGAGCTCTCAAGCCTAGACAATACTGGCAGTGCAGCTGAGGACTCCCAGGGAGTCAGATAGTTATCTGCACAGCCCAGGACAGGAGGCAGCCGGGTAGATCAATGAAGGTCAGCACAGACACCTCCTCTTGATCACCTACAGACAAGTCAAACAAAGGAGCTCATTTTCCTGCCTTACAGAGGGCCAGAGCCCTCCCAGAGCCTTCTTACTGCTATCACAGCCTGCTAAGATGCTCCCACTGAGTGCTCTATGAATCCAAGCAGTCATCATAAACACAGGGGATGTAATCAGAGCGCATGCAGAAAACTTCCATCAACTACTGTCAAAATCAGGGCATAAAGTTAAGGCTGACTGAGCAGGGATCTCATCCTCATTCCTCAGAAGTCCAGATTTTACTGAAATGAACATGCTGGTAAGGCCTGGGATATTAATTCAGCCTGGTGTTAGAAGCTGCCAGGTGTAGGAGTGGAACAATAAATAACAAAGTTGTGATTCTTCAGGGGAAGATTGGGCTGCAGAGAATGATCATGAAAGACAGCTTTGATCATATGGAAAATGTCAGCATAGATACTACAGATACCCTTCCCAGACTAATGTACCAAAGCAATTCAATTTAAAAGAAAGCATAATCAAAAGTATCCTAGCATTAAAAAAAAAAAAAGCTAAGAAAATTTAAAAGTTGAAATACAGGAAGCAGATAAACATTGCAAAATATTTAAACACTGCATATAAAAGTTTTTTTATGGGTAATTCTAATTGAAATGAGTCATTGCCCTGAATCAGTACATTTAGAAACAACTCATTTCAAGGGGTGTTAAACTATTCCATTAGTACTGAAAGCTATCAGTCCTTTCCTTATAAATGATGTCTGGAGATTTCAGCAAATTTGACAGTATATAGTTGAAAAGAAAAGCCACCAGCTATTACTTTTGGATGCTTTAACCACAGGCCTAGCCAAAGTATTTTACAGAGCAGAAAATTTCCTTCATAGATCTCATTGTAAATATCAAGGTAGTTATTGCTAATTTCAAAAAAAAAAAAAAAAAAATCTTTTGACTAGCCAACACAAAGAACTTTAAGTTTGGCAAATGTCTATAAGGGCAGTTGATGTCTGGAACAACCTTTAAGTCCTTGATATAGTAAAAGTCACTGAGTAATTTTAGTGTTTCTCTCCTCTGCTCAGAATGAATCATTCCTAATGTGTCAGAAAATACCAGAATATAACAGACCTTTTCTAAAAATAAATTGGTTCTTTTTAAGGGCCAAAGACTTCTGCAGGTTAAGTCTGGAGAAGTATTCAGTTTGCCATTAATCTGTGAATCTGTAATTAAATCTCAGGTTAGCAGCATGTGACTAACAGATGCATTTTGTTGGAAGTTTAACAACTTGAGACATTTTTTATGTGTAACACCAATGCAATATATACAATGGAAATGCCAAGACACAAATTAGCTCTTTTGTAAAGGCCAATTCAGAAAACAAAATCAAAAATTCCAGCTTAGCATTGGTGCCTGGTCTTTTAGCATTTCTTTTTCTTCCAGGAGTGAATTTGAAGGGGAACAAGGAAACACACTGTTAAATGTAATTTTCTCTCAGTAAACCTTCATCCTTGATTTTCTAAAGTTCAAATAAAGACTCAAGTATTTTACAGGCTTGAAGAATTATCTACACAAAGTTTTCACCATAACAGTCAAAGGGAAATGGGAGAAACTGGAAACATTATTGAAAGAAATGTTTGCTGCTGACTAAATGCATTTTGAATATGAACAAATTAAACAACTGACTTCTAACTGAAGTTAAGAAGAAAAGCTAAGCTGAAGAAAATGTAGTAGCTTTGTGCTCAGTCTGAAAGAAAACAAAACCCAGCTAATAATTACAAAAGAATTTCTGACATTATTATTTCTTATTCTAAATTGCCAATAACATTTAAGTCAAGCAACTCATTTGACCTACTGCTCTATTTGCAAGTAATGTGTTTATTACTCACAATACAGAACTCTCCAAAAATAAAAACAAATGCAGGAAGAAATCCCAGTCAATATTTTGATGGACCCTCTAATTTTTCAGGAGTAATGGGGAGAAGTCCAAATAACAGAAACGTCACAATATTTAACAGCAATGTTTGAATGCCATTAGCCAGCACATAAATAACAAGTATTTATTTATTCTATATACTCTATTCCCTCCTTTCCTCTCCCCTAAATCCAAAAAGAAGTAAAATATCCATGAAGTACAGGAGAACTGGTAATCCTCTGAGGGGGAAAAAGTGAAAAGCTATGAACTGTTAGAATTTGGCACTGAGTGAACATATTGAAGATGACGCATACATCTACAAGTAAAAGCTCCCATTTGCAAAGCCAGGTATAAGAACTTTTATCTCTATTCAAGAAATACTTCTGCTCTTTTCAACTTCAAATGGGGAGAAAAAAAAATTAGTTTTGTAACCAAAATGGAGCTTAGAAATTCTGATTTGTAATTCTGTTTATAGATCTGAACTAAAGCATATATTCAATCAGACACACTGAAGCAACCACAATGTGTACTGCACTACTGAGTCTTCAGTCAGCTCTGAAAGAATCCTGAAATGCCTTTGCTGAAGCAATGTAAGGAGACAAATTTTAGAGCACAAAAGAGCTCATGGATACTGAGTTTTTCACAGTTTTTTCTGCACAAGGGAGATAAGAATAGTGAATTCTACTAAGAAAAATCAGCAACAAACTTCTGAATCAAATGCACAACTAAATAAAAGCAGATTGCTTGCTGTTCATGCAGGTTGACATAGGGCAGGGCAGAGTTCAATTTCCAGCAGAAGAAAGAAGCGATGAGGGGCTCAGAAAGAACTGGCTAAAACCACAAGGGGCTGCTGGAGTGGATGTTTTCATGCTTTTTGAGACTTAGCTCTCTCTCTCTGGAAACTGTAAATGTGTATTTAAATAAACCCACAAGTTCTTACTGTAAGCATCTCAAAATATTCTTGAGGCAAACTTGGGAAATACAGCCTTGCTGCCAGGACAAGGGCAGGTGGACCTCGTAACACCAGCCCTCAGAACTGATCCATGGCAGGAGCTGTACATGCTGGAATGGAGCCAAACTAGGACACTGCTGACTCTCCAGAATCAGACAGGCTGATCTGTGCTGAGATCACAACAACCTCCATTTGATAAAGGACTCGACTCAGGGCAGGGAGCTCAGCCAGGATGATGAGTGCAAGTAACTAAATGTAAAATACATGAAAAAACTGTCCCCACCTATGGCAGAAATAGAAACTGATATGAATAGCAATCGATCAATCTGGGAAACCTGGAATATTCACAGTAGGAACACAGCTAAAGCAGTGTCCTAGCTCTCTACCCACATCCACATTTCTTGAAGTCCTTTCACTGTTTCTTTGGTAGTAATACAACAGGACAGCATAAGAAATATTTTATTGCATGCATCTGCACTTTCACTATGGAGCCAAAAACATCAGAAGACAACTTTTTAATAAATAAATTTTTAAGGCTTTATAATTTAAAATTCCTGGGGTACATGCTGTGACAAAAACCATTTTTCTTACCTATCATACACGTTGAGCAGCCAGTTAAGACACATGTCTACACAGAGAGGAACATTGACCATATCTTTATGTTTCTCTTCAAGTCCACTGTAGATGGTAGTGAGACAGCTGATCACATCCTGGACACCAATCAGCTGATCATTTTGACTCAACTTGTGCTGTTTGAAAACTTCACTTGTCGTGTTCAGGTCCAACAGGTCCACTAATAATAGATTTTAAAAAATAATAGGATATTAAAAAAAAAAAAAAAAGTGTGAATACAGATGCCTGAGCATAACATTTACAATAATGTGCAAATTGAAGCAAACACTACAAATAACTAGCCCAGTGGCTTTCATTTAACAATGTTATAGTGACAAACCATTCTCTGTGACAAGTCAACAGCATTTTGGCACTATTTATTTAAAAAAACCCTAAAATACAAACATCATAATGACACTGTACAGCTCAGAACAATATTAAAATAGCTGCTAAAGTAGTCTGTGTGATCAGAGGATCCTAACTTTGGATGCACACACAGAGAATTCACTAGGCTTACAGGATTCTTTATATTTACCATAAAGCAGAATCTTACAAAATGACTATCACTTTTGACCCAATGTAAAGCAAAGCAAACTCTTAGGTAAGAAATGTTTCTTAGAGATGATAAAAATGTACCAAAGCCCAATTAACTGAACAGCAGTTGCCAAATTAGGGCTTAAAAGAAAACAGGGAGAGGGACACAGAAAGTTTATTTATTGTAGTTTTCCAGAAAACCAAATGCTATGCTTTCTTGAAAAATATTTTTATCTCCTTTATTACAGAATTCTTTCTATAAGCAGTTGGTGATGCAATGGATATTTTACAAGGGAAAAAGGGTTTTGCTCTAAATCATTCAAATGTGATTGGGAAAATCTGGGTCACCTGTCTTGGTGAAAATAAAAGGTGATCAATGAGCTCTTCTAACTCCTTTTGCAAAAGGAAGTGGAAAAGACAAATCATAAATGGTATAATCCTCAGTGACTTTTTTTACAAAAGCAAGGACTTAAAGCAAAAAAAAAACCAGTTGCAATGTATTAGTAAGCTTGCTATAATATACATAATGTGCAGTTGAAGTACATTAAAAGCTCATACTGAGCTGTTTGTGAAGAGTCAGTAACACGTTTGCACTATGTCATCTCTCAAATGAAAAAAAATCCACATGACAATCTCTGATGCGTTGTGAACTGCTCTTCACCAATCATCACAATGACAATGATTTTTGTTGGAAGGGACCATAAAGATTTTCTAGTTCCAACCCTCCTGGCATGGGCAGGGACACCTCCCCTGTAGACCAGGCTGCTCAAACCCTGTCTGACTTTGAACACTACCAGGGCTGGAGCATCCACAACTTCTCTGGGCAATCTGTGCTGGTGTCTCACCAACCTCACAGTAAATTATTTCTTCTTAGTACCTAATTCTAAACGTCTCCTCTTTTAGTTTAGAACTGTTTCTCCTTGTCCTACCACAATCTGTTCTTTTAAAAAAATTACTCTCCCTATTTTTATAAGCCTCCCTTAAATACTGAAAGGCTTCTCTAAGGTCTTCCTGGAGCTTTCTCTTCTCCAGGATGAACAACCTCAACTCTCTCAACCTTTCCTCACAGGAGAGGTGATCTATCCCCCAACTATCCTCATTGCTTTCCTCCTAACCTGCTCCAACAGGTCCCCATCTTTCCTGTGTTGAGGACTCCAGATCTGGATGCACTATTCTCACAAGAGCAGAGGGGGAGAATCATGGACCCCAGATTTGCAGCCTGTGCAAATGGAGTAATTCTGTTTGGGCTGGAAAACAAGTACAGCCGAAAAAGAAGCAAGAGCAAGATAACATTAACCAGTATGAGCAATGTCAAGAACGCAATGATCATCTATCAAAAGGTTACATTCACAACCCCATTTTCCCCTATCTACCCTTCCTCACATCTTTGTAAAGTGAGAAACAGTATCTCACAGCCCTTGCCTTTCCTCTCCTGCACTAAAATTGGTACATTCTGTTCTGACCTAACAGCATCAGATTTTCAGGGGTTTACATTTGTTTGTTTTTCATTTTCTTTTTTGTTTGTTTGGGGATATTTTAAGTGCTTCTCTTGGGCTTGCAAACAAATGCCAGCCATGTATTTATCAAAGAGGCAGACTGGTAATTGCAGCAAAACACCTTGCTGCTAGTTTGACCTGAGGTAGCCAAAGTGTTTGGCAATACACTCACTGCAGCATAATCTTCTACAATAGCTATAAAGGATGTGATACACTGGAAAAGGCTCACAAGCATACTTAAAAGCAACATGAACCCACAAACAGTCCACAGTGAAACCCTGACTACTTTTTGAGCTGCGGAGGGAGTGGAGTGAGGCCAGGTGAGGGTAGCCGAAGACACACATACTGAACTTAGGAGACGGCCACTTTTCATGCTTTCCCTTCAAGACTTCAAAAACCTTCATAACAAAGAAACCCCTGTAAAAATCAATGCAACCAGTTTGCTCGTTTTGTTTTGGTGTTAGCTTTCATTTTAGGTTTGGGTTATGGGAGTTCTTTTGCTTGTTTGTTTGTCTAGGGTTTTTTTATATTTTCTGGCTATTTTGCAAGCTGTTTCAGTAAGGTACTTAACAGCTGGCTAAAAGCAGGTAATTAGCTTCATAAAACAGACTGACAGCACACAAAACCTGCCTTTTTTAAAGCCTGTGAACATTCAGAAAGCTGTAGAATGCCAGGAAGTTGTAGCCTTTGGTTTTGGCTTAACATTACCATCCTTGCACTGAAAAGAAGAAATGCAACAGACACTAAGCCTGCTAACTTCACATCTTGATCTGCTGGCATTAAGATCTCTCATTCACATTTCTGCCTGAGCACTCCAGAAGGACCTGGGAGAGGTATTTCCAGTATTTTTGTAGTTAAAAACACAACAACTCTGATGCTACATTAATGCAAATTAAGCTAAACTTACACTTTTGGATGGCATTATCCACAGAGAACAACCAGAGGAAATCACTTCCATTCCTGCTTACTTCAGCACTTTCCTGGCTTAACAAAATTTGGGACAGGCAGTTATCCTGCCATGCCGTTTCTGGCATGATGCCTACACAGGTTTCAGTGCAATTCTGCAGTACCATTCTGCATCTGCTTAAATATGCTGAATGAACAATCCTGCTTTTAACCAACCAATGGGCACAAGGCCCATTTCTTCCCTTCCTGCAGCAAGGAGACATTCCCAAAGAAAAATAGAAACTGTATCATTCAGCACTGTTAAAGCAGGTGTGAGTGACTGACTGACTCAGGAGTATGTAACTACATGCAGCTGCTAATGTCAAATCTGACAATCTAAGGCTACTGCAACCCCAGGGAAAATAGTCAGGCATTACTGTGGAGTTTTTTTATTAAAAAGACCTTGCAAATGATAGCAGTTCTTGCAAAGAGACTGCACTCTTCTCTCAAAGAGAGAAGTGCACACAGCTCTCTTAGTCCCTGATGTCTAAATGATCCATTTTTTTCCCCTTGTGTGGTTGATATTCCTATTAACATTCTTAAATTTTAAATCACCTAGAGGAACTCAGCAACAGAAGTCTAAATATACATGGTGATTTTGTTCCTTTTTTGCCTTTCAGTACTATATTTTATTATCTGGGACATTATAATTCCTTGAAAATCAGCTAAAGAATGCTGCACAAGAACAAAATATCATCAGGACATGGTGCTACAAAGTTGCCCAGTACATCTGCAACACAGGATACTCTCTCTGGCCCCATTCTTCTGCTACAGTGGGAAAGCACTCTCACTACATCTGCCCCACATAATCCGAGACAGAGAGGCTAAGATTTTGTTATTTCCAACTTGCAAAACCTTTCTCATATTCCTGTAAAATTCATACACATATATATGAAAATGTATGCCTCTGCCGGAATCTACCTGTCAAAAAACAAAACAAGAAGAAACACAAGTCCACTTTCTCTTTTAAAAGGAGAATAAGGAAAATGGGAATAACTTTCCTAGAGCTGAGGGGTTTTGACACTTATCAAGAAGAGTTTTGGCATCAGCGAAGTTTCCTAAGGTACAGTTCTCAAATGAATGTTCTAAAGTACAACTGATCCTGAATCTGCTTGTAAAGCACCTACACTGCAAAGTCAAAATCTATCAGGTGCAAGTGGAACTGTGTATCCCGCTCCAGTTGTGCTCTGGGGAGTTCCCACCAAAACTGCCTTTGACATTACACACAAACCATGCCTGTGACAGCAATTTGTCACATTTAACAGTGATCTCCATTTTTGGTGATTTATTTTGACATTTTCTTTGCCTTAGCACACAAGCCTTTCTGAAGCACTCTGCATCCAAACACCTTTAAAATGTATCTGCAGTTAAAACTACAGGAAATACAACAGAAGACTAAAGTAACTCAGACCAAAAAATGAATGGCAGTAGCACAGAAGATGACTCTTTCACCACCTAAAAATACAACCCATTCTTTATCAAGTACACATGTATAACAAAGGGGTTTTTTTGGCTGTTGTCTCTGCCATTTCACAGAGATGGAGTAAACAAACAGCTTCATAGATAATAAGGCAGATTTAACCTGTAGAGATGAAAGTTTTACTCCTAGCTCTTTCAAAGTGGACTATTCCCTTTGCTTCTTACTATATGCTTCTGACCTCCCTTCCAACTCCCTCCCCTGAAACTGGAGACAATAGGAGAATACTTCTGAAATCTGTGAATGAGGAGAGCTAACCATGGCAGTTATTACAGAAATTGATATATTTTGCAGTAAAAGCAGAAAGTGTGTCCTCTTCAAAGCCTATCAGAAGTAGGAAAAGTGATCTATACAGGTCACTAGAAAAGCTGTATGTCTGTCAGAAATAGGCAGCATGATTAGCATCTGTCATGTGTAGTCTGTTTTTTCCCCCTCTTCCCTGAGGAGCAGCTCACACATGGAGAATTTTACTCTGCTTTCTCATCTCTTGCTTTTCTTTTTGTTTTTAGGTACATGTTGATGAATACTTTATACCCTGCACACTGATATGCAAAAAGCTCATAATGTTCCTTTGTCTTGCTGGGAGCAAGAAGCTGTAGTCCTTGGTGGGACCACATCTTACGAAGAACTGGTGATAGGTACTGATAAGAGCCTGTGCTACACAAAGAGACAGTCCAGCTTTCTGGAGTAGCTAGCTACCATCTCAGGCACAGCTTCATTCAGTGTGAAGCATATCTGAAGCCCAGCCAAGACTAGAGTGCCATCTTCTAGGCTGGAAAGAAAACTAACTATATGGAGGGCAGGAAGGGATCCCTCTGTGTAACTCCTTTCATGCTTACACTCCTAGGAGGACTCTGCACTTCTTGTGTTTTTGCTCAGCCCTGCAGTACTGGGCACCCTTCAGGGCTGAAAAGTCCTTCCATGCCAAGGACTCTTAATTTTTAAGAAGAAAATTTGGTAATATCTTTCTACCATCTGTTGCCAAGACATTTCAAAATAATAATATATAATATAATCTGCAACTTCACTCTAATTCACATCCCAAATCTCCTTCCAATACTGTGTAGTTTCCTTTTGCTTTTTCTACTTCACCCTGTTTTTTTCTGTTAGATGTGTGTTCTTGTGTATTTTGTTTTCCACAGTTTTTAAAATTCAGTTTGCTTTGCTCACGTGACTCAACAAGAGCACAGATCCCCAGTGTGGTACTTGCTGTGCGACTTGGAGAAGTCCCAAGCCCAGAGGCCAGGACAAGGTCTTCTGATCTATCACTTCTGAGGTTGCCAAACTTTGAATCAACATGGTAATCATGCAACTTGCTGCTGAATTAAAGCATGGTTGTGATATAATGGAACTGCTTTTCAAATACCTCTCGGGTTTTTTATGCGATGTTGTATTTCCGCCCGAGAGTGTAAAAGTCTTTTGCCCAGCACCGAGATAGAAGGAAAAAACCGAGAGCCATCTCCTCTGCTTCTTCAAGGCTGTTTATTTTTCCCTTATCAGTACAATTTCTTCTCTGACCCACAGAGATCTGTTCAGCAGGTCAGCTCACGGGGAAAGGACTCAGCCCCAAAGGTGACGATTATCTTTATACTACAAACTACGTAATCAATATTTATAATTCTTCACCAATAATTATTATCTATGTTAGAAGGTTAGATTCTCTTCTTAGCCAACTATAATGTGCCACCTCACTGCAGAAGATGGAGGCAAGGAAGAAGAAGGAAGAAACCCAAAAGCCATGTGCTTCCTCCATCTTGTCATCACTTGCTTACCATCCTAAAATCCACATATATCTAAAATTCTCACCCTGTGATAAAACTATGCACTATTCTACTATTTAATACACACTCCTAAATACTTTCATTTCAGAGCTTAAAAGCCCTTTTTTCCATGAACAAAGGTTAAAAACACTGTTTCAGAGATTCTAAAATCTCTCAAACATGCAAAGAGAAATTCCTCATATTTCCAGACTCCGACAATACCTAGCAATATAAATAAATAAATTTATAAGTAAATAAATTTATCTATAGAGCAGAAAATTTGAGATACAAATGATTCTCATTGGGCTTACCATTTCAACTTACCTGCTGCACCTCTTTTTTATTAAGTAATTAATTTATTTGCAATAATGACACCTAATGTTGGCAATTCTTCCTGCCATTTTGTTGGTTGACAGTGCATCAGGGATGACTCTGGTGCACTATTAATGTTGTTAGACTGAAGCTGACCCTCCCTTCCCCAAGTACTGCAGGGAAACTGTGCCCCTCAAAAGCCCAACTCACAGCACAGTGCTTTCTGCAGCCTGCGGATTTTGATGGCCGTGCGGTAGGCGGAGAAGCGCACGTTGTTCAAGTCAGCTGAAACAGCAGAACAGAAACATGAGCAACCCTGAAAGTCGAGCCCATAACTCTCCTCTACATATAAACCTTCATATTTTGGAAGAACTCTGATATCCTTACTCTTCTCTGCAATGAATTAACAGGATATATCAGAATAAATTAAAAAACCTGACAAGTTGGGACCTCTGTCCAGTTCAGCTTCAGGGAAAGCGTCCTGACTCTGACAGTCCAGGACCTTAAAGAGAGCAGCCCTCCAGAAATGCTGACACTATCTTGGCACATGCAATACATCCACATACAGGAGAGTTTTACATATGTATTATGCACTGCTACACAGTTCCCAAACAATTGCTCAAATACAGTAAGTTTCTCAAATAATTTACAGCTCCATCAGATAGCATACAGGAAATAGAGGGCAGCAAATGTCACAGTAACAGAAAAAGTGGCTTAAGCTATAATTTATATGCCATGACTTTGCAAACTGTGCATTAAAAGGGAAAGTCACATAGCTGTAAGCTCTATATTAGAAACTGACTGGCACAGTTGCATTTTTCCCCCTCACTTCACAGTATTTTTACCCTTCCTCTCCTTAGAATGGGAGATTTCACAATACATGTTGATGCTATCAGGGCATGTTGAACAAGTTGTACCATAATACAGTTTGGCTTTTACTGAAAAGGTAGCTGCTCTGTTTTACTACTAAAGTTAAAGTTAGTTCCTTGCAGACCAGCACCCTGGTTTAAACATGAACAGAGCCTGTACCATTGGACAGTTCCTTGTGAAGTTAAAAAAAAACAAAACCAGCCCAAAGTACTGCATTAAAGCATGCCATCAGAGTATATGGATCAGAATTAATATTGCCAAAAGACAATACACGACATGATCAAGGCAGTAGGTTTTGAGCAAAGTGTGTCTCATCACAAAGTGGGAAATACTGTTACACTCAGTTCATGAGAATTCAAATATGGTCAGTATCCAAATGCAGCTTTTACTCATGGAATAAAAAACCCAATGTTTTAATGAATGTACTCACCTAAGGACTGAAATAGATCAGTCATTTTGGGATGATCCCAACAAGTTGTCTGTGTCTCATGACTACAAAAGGAACAAAGAAATTAAAGTTGCAGGAAATATACACATGCACTTCCAAAGAATAAAGTGTTAATGATATTCTGTTTTTCTGTATTTAAGTGGCAAGAAATCCCCCAGCTCTAATTAAAATGCATGACCTGTACCACCCAGCTCCTTGATTTTATAATCACAAAGTTAGTAAGACAATAGCCCACCCATATTTAACAATATTTACTTTTTATTCTAACTGTGATGGTAAGAGCTGGACTCTGACCCTGCAGCTAAGAGGTACACCAACAAAATACAAAAGTTCCTGTGCTGTAAAATAATAAATATAGTTGCAAAAACAATTTAAAAATAAAAATCTTGATACTTTATTTCAATCTTCATTGCATATCTGAGTACATGTATCAAAATACATGTTTTTCTTTTACAAGCCACATTTTATTTGCATTTATCAATATTAGCTGCTAGAATGATTGCACATTCTTGTCTTGCAAAGTATTTACATTTGAATTAGATTTGCAAGGTAATTAATCTGAGAAGTCTTGTTAAAAGGATCATAGGATTCCCCCTAAAAGTTAATGAAAATGAAATTATGCTATGTTAGCAAATTTAACAGTAATGCTCAGAAAACACTAGTTCACCTTTGTTTCTATTTAAAAATTGTTAATATACCCATTTTTTTTCCCTGCATAGAGGGATACTTGGTTATAAAGAATGACTTTAGAAAGGCCACCTTGGCATTACACATACTCAACTGTACCATCAGTCGCTACATATAAACAGCTGTACCTCAGTGAGCGCACAGTAATTTATCATCAATGTTTATTTTTTGATCGAGAAACCAAGGATGAACCCTTTTATGCTAGGTGCTACAAAAAAATTGTATACAAAGTCCTTGCTCTAAAGAGCTGCAGAGACAGGACACGTACCATAAGGGTAGCCAAGCTCCAAACAAAATGCTGAGCACCCTTTTGTGTATACATTAGCCTCAAACACACTCCAGTGGAAAGTGCATGAAATGGGTCTCTACGTGGGACATGATCCTCATTTTACAGTCTATCCACCAGGATAACCCTTCCAGCTTTGAGTCTAGCCTAGGTATTCAGAGACAGTTTCTCCCCATCATCGGACTCCACACTATGCCACGGATCTCATTTGTCTATCTGGCACCATCACAACTTTGTGAGGTGTTTTTCATGGAAGTTCATAGGCAAAATACGTATTTCCTATTAATACAGTAGGTACAAATTTTTTCCCTCTTTGTGATTACTCCCTAGTTGCTGACTGAACATGACTACATTTAAACAAGAGAGATTTATGCAATAATCAAAATAGCTTCTATCAGACCTTGATTGACACTAAAATACTAAACTCTCCTCATTTCAGAAGAAAACACTTAAATCCATCTCTACATCTGAACACATCTTCCTGAATAGAAGCTTTTAGTTGATTTCATTTTGATATCGTTATCTCATGAATTCCATTCATGTTTCAGATTTCCGTTAATGTGGTCAAGGCTCTGGTGATGCTAAACTCCAAAGATAGTGCACGCCAGTAAATCAGTGGGTTTGCACTTTTTAGAAAAACACTTCTGAAACAGCACAATGCTTATCTTTGTCCAGAAAAGTGATTTCAGAAAAAAAGTAGATTGACAATCATTTTCCTATAAAAGGTACAATAAATCATCATGAAGCCAACAATGAGAAAGAAGATATTTCAATTTTATGCTTTGCCTAGGTAAAGGCTGGTGACTGTCCAGTATTCTCACCTTGGTGTGAAAAGACTACATTATATCAGAAAAAAAGAAAACATACAGCTTCAATAAATACTGAAGTAAATAGGAACAGGAAATACAATATAATAGTTCATGCTGCTCAACTTATTTAATAATCTCAAAACTACTCTGGAAGCAGCCAAGTGTCTGCACTATCATGTTAACAGTATGCCATAAATATCATGTTGCTCATTTAGAATTGTTGACTAAACCCACTGCAACCGCCCACAGAAATGAATACAATATGTGATCAGTTTAATAAAGCTTGTTTTAAGGACATGGCTTTAACTCAAATTCCCTAAGAAGCCATTTCCAAAAGTCAAAACCCAAAACAAAACAAAAAAACACCCAAAACAACTGGTGGGTTTTTTTAAGTTAAAAGGATTTCTTAGAATTTTTCTGAGAAAAATAAAACCCCAATTAAAACACCTTAAAACTTTTATGTTAAAAGGTAGGTGGCAGTACTGTGACAGAAGCTGTAAATTGTATACACAGAAATGCATTTCCCTCTATTTTAGATGTTGAAATATCAATGCAAACACTGCATGCAAACTACATGCAATTTAGCTGAGTCAAATCCTGTTCATTGCCTTAGAAACTATGATATCAAAAGCAGTCATGATCATAGGGACTTAGTTGAATTGCAGCCATTATTTCCCAGTTCCCTTTTCTAGCATTAAACATATGGTTCCATGAACAAATATATTTCTGACTAGTGGGATGCTGTGAGGCTATTCCTGAGAGCTGAAGTGTAAAATTTATTTAGCTAGGTCCAGAGACCTTTTCTCTTTTTTTCTTTATTTTTTTAATTGTTAAAAATATAGAAAAAAAAACCAAAAAACTTAAATACTTGGATAAATACTTGCCTTTTTTTCATTCCCCCTTTGGAATATACTCCATTACACATTTGCAATACTTAATTAGGATGTGGGTATAGTTAATTGCAATTTAGATTCCAGCTTGTAAGTAATTTATAAACCCATATGCAATGAATAAGAGCTGACTTTACTAATCAAACTTAATCCCTTAAATCAAGTTTCCAAGAATTAAGAACAAACAACAGTTTCATTATTGAAATTGTATACTTTAAATATAGAGTTTCAGTACAATTTTATCTGAAAGACTAAAAATCTCTTTAATAGTGACAACATGCCATAGAAAAAATATGCTTTTTTTTTCTATTTTGTGTTTACTTAACATGAAGCAGAAATAGTGAACAAGATATCAAAAACTTCCATATTCTGCACTGTAATCTTGTTTCTCCATTTGATGCAGTAAATACCCGAACAGCTAGATTTTCTCTTTACAGAAAAACACAGAACATGGAATTTATGCCTAATAAAATAATGACCATAAAATATTTTTATGTTTCTGTTTTATTTGCAAAAGAAATAGATTTGTGCCAGACTGCGTAAAGACCAATGGGCTTTTAAAACTTATCACTCAGTTTCTTTCTATGCCACACAGAATTTGTGAGAAAGGAGGCCAAGTGAACATCATCTGGTGAAAATTAAATAAGGCAAGAGAGAATCCCTTCTAAAACCCTAAAGTCAGTACTACCTGACAGCTGTTAAGTGATTACAGAGGTTGAACATGACTGTGCCAGCCTAATCCCAAAACACCCAGCAAGAAATCATCGGTAACAGCCAAGCCATTCCATACAAGGATCCTGCAGAGGAAAGGAATGGGCTTGAAGAGAATGAATCAGCAGCTCAACTTGGTGTGCTCAAGCCAAGGGAGGCAGCAGCTGCAATATCACGGACAGTGCTGCTTCCACTACCAAATATATCCCACAGGTCAGTTTCATTTAGACGCCAAAGCCAGACTTCTCTGGACAGAGCCATGGGAAAAAACATGTGATTGTAAATTTAGTAAGAGCTGTAAAAACTCATCTCATTGAACTTTTGGAAAGAATCAAAGCAAGCACTTAGCCAAGAGCAGAGAAACCTGCAGTTTTCTCTCTCTGTTACAACTACCACGGAACTTCTGCCCCAGGTCACAGTGATGACTGTGCAAGCAGCACTTCTCTTGCAAGTACCCTGCTAATGTCAAGAAGTACTTGTAGAGTGAGGTGATGTTAACTCTGATTGAAAGTGAACAATTTGGCCCATTATTCACCTCGCTTGTAGATGGCATAAAAAAAAAAAAGAATTTTTCAAGGTGTACAGGAGCCCAGGGTACAAGATTTCATTCTGTTCAGTGGGTGGCATAAGAAGGGATTTCTACTACTACAGAAGTGAGCTGTTCTACAGGGCAGTAACACAAGTTGTATGAACATATTACATCTTTCCTCATGATTTAGTCAGGGAAGAATTAAAAGCATTTCACTGAGAAGTGTTTTGGTTTTTTTTTTCCTATCAAAAGAATGAGTTATTCAGAGCAAGTCTTCTAAATCTCTTCTGCCAAACATATGGACCCAATATGAGCCACACAGCAAAACATGTGTCCATGAATATATTACCTGCCAAAGCAGTGTAATTTAAAAAGTCTAAATGCATTTGTGTAAATTTCACTAACAAAAAAAAAAATACACATGAAATACTCCAAACTACAACCCCCCCACATATTAATGAAATGCTCTAAAAGTTTACATGACAAACATTTGCCCGTACAATCTGTTTCTTGTGTTTGCTGGCAGCTTTCTAATTATAATTGGCAAAGATAATCCATTTTAGAAACACTTCCCGGTTGTAAATAAAAAGCTGAGAAACAGTTAGCATGTCATTTAATTTATGCTCTAGAAATAAAAGGACAGTTCTAATGAAATGAATGGATTAAGTTCAACATCTCCAGGTGTTTCAAGATGCTCATGGAGTTGTGAAAAAAAATCTATTTGCTCTTTTTCAGCTTTCTTGTACATGAAGGAAAAACAGAAACAGGTTGTGGGTATTTTATCATTGATAAGGCCTCTTCTGATAATCACTGGTGAACAACACAAGACTCTGGCATGATGTTAAGTACCTTTCTGTTCCTGTAGTCCTTTGCAGAAAACATTACTCAAAATCAGAATCCTTACTGATCACTAATGAATCAATAGCACTCAGAACTCTGACTTTGCTACCCTTGCCAAATTTCAAATGGCATAACATCACCATTTTATGCCATATTTTATCTAGATACTGCATATTTTCTTTTCTTTCTTCTTTTATTTCTAAGCCCATTAGAAAATACTGTTTTGTGGTGAAAAGAGTTGGAATAATGCATCACAAGGGTATTGCATCTTAGAGATTGGTAGAACAATTTATATGCACATATTCTGAAATCACTCCAGAGAAATGTGCTACTGCATTTCTTTAATTGAAAACAAAGATGAGCACAGGAACTGGTAATTGAAGAAACTCTCAAACCTTCAAACCTGTATTACTTCCTTCTGTAAATTAGCTTTTGTTTTCCCTTCTAAAGGAAACACCTAATACTTATAAGAATAAGATTAGGGCTATAATTATAACAAGAAATTTTTTTTTCCTCTCTCCCATTACTTCTTTTTCTCTACCCCATACATGCATAAACCAATCAGCAAAGACTTTCTAAAGAGTCTTAAAAAATGGAGAAGCAGAAAACATGTTACTCCTGTCCCCACAAAGCTGAACAATATATAGGAGATGATAAAATAGGATTTCTAAGATGCTTGTGATGCCAGCCACTTTGTAGGATTACTGAAAAGTCAAGGCAACTATGGAGTTTGATATTGATCAATTTAATAGTTGCAACAAGAAATTGCTCTCCCTATATAATGCCCTGCATGAGATTAACCTCATTGTGACCTCTTCTGTATTACCCTTTTGTTTCTTCTGCACAGCACAAATATCTAATAATTCATGGCATTGAAAGGCACATGGCTGAAGAACATTTAAATTATAGTTAAAAGAAAAACAGTGAGAAATGCTAGGGTAATTATGCTTTCTGCATATTCATCATGTTTCCCTCATGGATGTTTAATGATCATGGTGTTTCGTTTATTATTCCGTTTCTCTTTAGAATATTTTTATTGAGATTCTATGTAACATAGGCTTTGTTTTTATTCATTTACTGTTATGGAGGCCAAGGATGATCCAATTTGTGTGTATCCATTTGTATGATCCAAATAGTTATAAATGAACAACAACAGAAATTTTTCTCCATTAAATCTCAAATCTTTACAAACCGATCTATGAAAAATGCATTCAATGGCAAGTTAGCCAAACCTTTTGCCCAAACCTCACACTTCTATTACCTAAAGTTCACTGATATGTACTGTGCCTTCTGTGTTGCATTCCCTTCCACAAGCTCACTAGTTCAGCTTAAAAAGTATGAAAGACTATGTTTACTATTTTTTTCCAGCTGCTCCAAGATTTTACAGATTAAGTTTTTTATTGAATTTTACTGTGTCTACAGACTACAGAAATACAAAATATTCTATAACTTGCATTAAGAAAAAAAATCGAACAGAAGGCAAAGAGGATTAAATAAAATCATATCAACAAAGGCAGCAACATTTCACAAATCTGATTTAGATAGTAAGACAATTCAAGAGAAGAAAAGTGACAGGGTAAATCATGTGCATGAGTTCAGTTCAATCAAATATCCACCATAGCCCAGGAAACACACACCTTGATAAACCTTATATAAGGTTTAAGAATTATAAATCCTTCTTCCAGCTAAGCAGGATAGTTGACCCTTTCCAGAATGCACCAAACCAGACTGCCTCTGTCTGAACTTATCGGGCAGAGAAGGTTGTGCACTGGCTTTTTGATCATTCCTGTGCCTCATTACCCAATTAAATACAACCCCAGAAATGCCATCTGTTAGCAAATAGGGTGGGGAGAACAAACTGGAGAACAAACACTCCAAAGTCACCACACCAAACACCTTCCATTGTGCCCCTTCTCTCTACTCATGTAAATGCAAGCTGCCTCTGGTGTCAGGAACCAAAGTGCTTCTTACCTGAAAATACAGGCATCTTGAACCATTTTTACACTCTCCTTACAGATTAATCGCTACCTAAAATACTTCCTCCTGCTTTCTCAGGTATAGTTCCCTAATTTATTTTTTTTTTTAAACTACATTCTGTGAGCAATAAAACTGCAGAGTACAGTTGGTTCTTTTTTCTTATTTTCCCAAATACTCAACAGAGGTTCAACTCCATCATCATCTGCAGGTAAGTCACTTTTTGAATATTTAACATTTCTCAATCAAGGACACAGACAAAAAGCTATCAAAATGAAGTAAAGTTATAAATTCATGGTTGTCTAAAAAAAGTGTTCTTATTCAGTATTTAAGTACCTGATTTCAATTAGCATTTATTTCCCTTTCAAAATTAATTTTTAAAACTTCTTATTTTTTAGCCACAAATCATTGGATTGTACTTTTATTATCCTTGTTCTGCTATGCCATAAAATGAACAACAGGCATCTTGAATCTTCCTTCTGAACATAGAAGTCTTCTTGTAAATAGTCAGTTGCTCTCAAATGATAAAGTTTTTGAGACTTATTGCAACTGTTCCATCTACTCATGCTATGCTTTACATAAAAGGCAACTCATTGAAAGATGTCAGTATAATTAAAAAAAAGTCAGTTTCTCCTTCTTTCCTCGCTTTTCTTTCTAGATAAAAAATCATCATGAAATCTTGTTGACTGTTCTCTTGAATTGTCTTACTCGTGTAAACATTCCAAACTAGTAAATTTTTTGTGTCAGTATTTTCTCTCTTCTTTAAACTGTGCCTGAAATTAGGTAACAGACAAAGATTTAAAAGGGTATTTAAAGCCAAGAGTAATCTCCAGCTTCATCATAACAAAGCAAATGAAGTTCAGAATCAGCTATTTTCTGCTTTATCTTCAACAACTCTGATTCATCTAGATGCTTCTGAAAACAATGATGTTTAGATCAGTAAGAAATTAAAAATGTAGGAAACTGCCAAGGTCAGTCTACTTTCTAGACTGTGAAGCTAATGAAACCCTCAATTTTTTTTAAAAAATAAATCTTACTAGTTATACATGCCATCATTCTTTTTCAAGACACAAGAATCAAGACATTGCTTTAGCAGCATATATCATGTTAAAAGTAGGGAAAGATTACTGGAAAAGTCTTATTTGAGATGCAGTAGTCAATTCTGTTGACTTCATTAAAGCCATCCTAAAAATATAGGAGTGGTCTCTGCCACTAAAAAGACTTCAACCCTCAAAGAACATGCCCCACACTTCTGTCCCCCTGCCAAAAACTTTCTGTGAAAGACCATTAAAAACATTAAAGACCATTCTCAGAGATGCTGGGGTTTGTATCTGAGCCCCAACTGGCTTCATTCCACAATCGAGCTCTAGGTCCACCAACACACTACTACGGGAGCAAGGCCACTGTACCAGGGGATACTTTGCCACCAGCTGGTGTGCTTGAAGGCTTGCACCTAGTGCACATACTGGAAAGATTTTCTTCTGAACCAGCAATGAAAAAAATGAAAAAGAAAACAAAGATTTCTCAAAAACTGAACTTTTGCTGAGGTAGGGTAAGAGAGAGCCTCAGAAACTCAGAAGAAATTCTCAAAAGAATTAGATAAGGAAAAAAAAATATATACATATCAAATATGTAAATATTTGATATTATATTAAATATTAAAGTTTAAAATATTTGCTTCACTCAGCACAGATCAGAAGGTACATCTTCGTTTGTTCCATCTGTTCCTATCTCAGTTCCCCAACTCTGAATGAATTGGTGAGCTCCACAAAACCCTCTAAGGCCAACTCATGCCTCCAACTCCAGCAACTGACTCTGATAAGGCAGAACAGGAACATGAATCTTTCAATGCCTGCTAAGGATATACCCACAAGAAAAAACAACAGGCTTAGGGTAGTTTTCCTTTTGCTTTCTGTAGTTTGCCACTTCAGCATTTTCCTTGAGTTACTGGTGCAGGTGTGATCATTTTAACAGCAGTTCTGCCTGAGTCTGGGCAGTGAGGGTGCCTCCACAGCAAATTTCTGCCCTCTCTTCTTCCATTGGCAGGGAGACAGGAACCTCTTCTCCAGTGTGTCACAGTTTTTGCTGCCTCTTGCAAAACTTTTGAGCAGAAGCACAAATGCTTGTATAGAGAATTCAAGGACATTCATAGAAGGTTTTTGCTTTTTTCTGGTTACCTATTCAGACCCTTTAAAAAAATTAACCTTCATATGACAGGATAAAAACCAACTGTCACATCTCAACAATGTTAACAGCTTTGTTCAACAGATTTACTGCTACCTGCTTTTCAAAGCTCTCAAGTACTTGTAAATTGTTTGAAGCACAAAATGTGGCTCTCAGACTTATGGGCAATATGCAATAGCAAAAAATCCTCACTTACATTCTTTTAAAATGAACTATCTTCAGGTCCAATTCACAGTTATCCTACAGTCCCTACTCTTTTCCCAAACCAATAATATTTTAGATTTCCTTCAGCCTAAAATAAACCACTCTGGGTCTAAGTATATACTGTACCTTCTTAAAATTTCATTTACCTTTTTAACAAAGGTATCCTCCTATCAAAGCTACAATATTTGACGTTAAAAGCATAGGCAAACAAAATTAACAATAGTAGAGTATGAAAAGCAAAGTTAGGGATTACTCTTTGTAAAACACATCAAGAACTCCACACCTCTGTAAGTTATAAAGTATTCCTTATTATTTTCAAAATAAGTACCTCAACCATTCCTCTTGGTAATCAAGGTATTTGCAAAATTTTGGAAAATATTTATATCAGAGTAAAATTTACCCTAATATCATTCATCATAAAGACTTCTGTAAAGTAAAGATTATGACAAAAGGACAATCAAGGTGTGTCTATTTCCAAAGGAATTTTGCACAAAATGATGAATGGGCTCAATAGATATTAGTCACCACTGTTCTGCTCTAGGTTTTGAACTTTGTAATTTTAAATACATTATTTTTTTCCCTCTATAGTTTATACTCTGAATGAGCCACCCAAGAACAAGTCCAGTTTGAACATTGACAATGCATTACACTGGATTGCCTTGGCTGTTTCTTATCTGAGTGAGGTTTTTAATTAGGGTTTGTCAGTGACTTGTTTTTACATATTATTAAATTATGCAGCATGCAAAGTAATAAACGTGACTTTACAGTATAGGCAGCATAATACTACATAAAGAAATTCTCAATAGCATTTCTGGCAACTACTTAGTACCTTTGCTTTTCTGCTAGGTTTTGGTGATAGGATCCTCTGTTATACTTAAGAAAAATAGAATCAAGGGAAACTTACTTGATATAATAGGGTACTTTGTTATGTGAAACAGATCTCTGCCATGGAAACTGAACTGAAGCTGAGGAAATAAAAGAGAAGGTTGTTATTAGAAAGCACCTGTTGTATAAAAAAAATCTAACTCTCTTTTATTTAGTTCACAATTAATATGGTTATAATAGATTAAATTGAAACAATTAATATTTCCCAGACTACTTTCAGTAATTAGAAAAGCAGCAGAAGAAAATTATGGCAATCTATCAGGATGATTACAGGCATCTATTTGATGCCATGCTGGAAATAAAACAAATGTAATGATTCTACTTCAAAGAAGGATGATAAATTCTGAGCAAGCAAGCTACCCATTTAGGGAAACTGCAGACACTTGTTTTCCTACCTCCATAAGATTATTGTCAGTTTATGCTTTTAAAATAAATGATTCCACTAATATAAATAATGCTCTGCAACAGAACAAGAAGGAGAAATATCAACCTTGTTTTTATTAAGTTCCTATTTGCAACTCAAATTAATATTGAATAACACTACATGGTTAGTAGAAGAAAACAATTAAAACCTGTCTTAGGACAAGCAATCAAAGATTGCTAAGGAGCTGTAATCTTTGCAGAATTTATGCAGATCAGATATTCATAATATCAGGAAAGCTTCTGCTCACTGAATTGAAAAAAAGTGAGAAGTCATACATGATACTGCAACTCTGCTGATGTAAAGATTCCAGGGGATGAAAGGTAAAAAGTGTTTGGGCCAACCGGACTGTTGGTGCTCAACTTAAAAATAGCTATTTACTGAAAAAACATAGGTACACATATGAGAAATTACCAGACCAGTGCCTGGGTAATTAAGGTTTTATCATGGAAAAGACTCCTTGCACTAGATTCCCGATGAAAGCAGAGATTGAAAGAACAGGCAGGAATAAGCTATCACCACAATGAAGATGAATTTAAATTGCTGACACATCAGTGCTTCTGACACAGAGTGCCTGCTCTTGGGCCTTAACAGCCCCCATTTACAACCTGGGTAAAATGAGACACAGCTTTGATCCACACTGGATCTCAAGTAATTAAACTCTTGATTAATGTAATTTTCTGCAAGCTTGGCCTGCTTTAGGATTCATCCCTCTCTGGGAAAAAAAAAAAAAAAATCCACTTGAAAGTAACTATCTCCTCTTCCCTAAAGACCTCTCAAAACTGCAGTGAAGCCTTACAAGCTGTATAAGCCCCATAGACTGTTGCAGCTACAGACAGAGATAGGTCTTGCCCTGCTACCAGCTGGCTGGTGCCCAAGGATTTCATGGCTGTGACCTCTTCCTAAACCATACAAAATACCATGGTTTAAAATTTAAGAAATATTTATGTACTGAAAGACAGATTAACTGGAAAGAATATTTGGGAAATCACAGGAATAAAGTAAACCACTTTCTTTACTGGAAAAAAAAATCATCTTTATTTGAAGAAGAAAATAACATCTGTAATAAAGATGTAGGTAAAGAAAAAAACATAGTAAGGGCCATATGCTCAAACAGACATAGCTTGCTGAAAAGTAATCCTTAGGCCTTCATAAATTGGAAAAAAAAAGAAAGTAAAATCAACCTGATGGGTGAAGGTGGCTGTCAGCTTTAGAGTTTCATTTTCTAGTGTTGCAATTTCGCACCTATGGTGGCTTCTGTTCTAATACATAAATTATGTCAGCTGAGTAAGAATTTTCTTAACTACAATATATTTGCTATGACAGATATAGATATTCTGCACTGACAGATATGAACTAAACAATGTAATCAATTAAATTACTAATTATTATGGAACAAGTCCTATTCTACTTATTTGGGAACAACCTCTGTAAAACATTGCCAGCTCTCTGCTGTATTAAAGTCTGAAAAATGAGATTACCATTCTCTTTTAAAAATCACTGATCAAAACTGAACACAGTAGTTATCAACTTGGCATTCACTAGCAGGCCTGCAGATATTAGTATGGCTGAGAGATTTGAGTTTTGAGCAGGCCACTGGAGACATAAGCTGTTTGTTAGGGAACATGTGGAGTCAGTGCTCTGTGGTTCTTCATGGATTCATCTTAGAAAGTATACAAGAAACATAACAGAGAGTAGTGGAACATCAGCTTTGGAAAATAAATTAATTACCGAAAAATCAAGTTACTATTTCTAAAGGCAGGAGACAGCAAAAAGCAATCTTTTTGCAAAGAATAATGAATTATAAGGATTCTTCCCCTTCATCTGTGTTAGGATGCATAAAATTTACTGATCAGTAACTAACTCAAAAGTGCGTACCTTCCATCTCAAAAGCACTGTAAAACAATTCCCCAATGAAGGGAAGGGACAAATAGCTCAGCAAAAAAAGGAATTGTAGATTGCAGTGGCCTACTAATACAGCTTCATCTCAGACTCCTAATCTAGAACATTTTTTATGAAGGGCTAATATATTGTTTGGTAATCTTCAAAAATATTTTGAAGCCCTTTCACAGTGATGGTCTGTATGAATCCATACAATTGGTGTTCCAAGAAGTCAAACAATAGTATCAAATGCTGCACTGTCTTTTTAGTAAAGAAACACTTCTAGCCACTGTAGAGATGAAATCACTGAACTAACAGGGCTGGAACCAGGGTGCTGGATAATCTTATCTAGGCTCCCTTTCCCATAGAAGATTGAACTACATGATCTCTTGAGGTCAGTGCCTTTCAAATGGGGCTATTCCATCATTCTATGAATCTGATGAACAGGCAGAAATAGGTGTCTTGCTAGCAAAAATTTCTGATTAAATGATAACTGGGATCTAGTCAGTTAAAAATGGTGTCATGGCAAGTTATGATTCCTTCTTAGTATTTGGAGGAAGAGTAACGAGTAGGTGAGGTAAACTGAAAATAGCTGCTGTCAGTTAAGCACAGATAAAAGCCTGCCCTCTAATTCAGAAGTGCAACTTTGGAAATGAAGATTTACAGAAGACATACACATATAATCAATCTCGGTCTCAGGAGTTTGAGACCATTTTATTTAGACTACTACTCTACTTGTTCCTCACAGCTAGAAGTCACTTATCACTGCTAAAAAGGTTTAATAATTTTGATATAGAATATACAGTCTTTCACCCTGTCAAGATAAAGCCTTCAACTTTCCAGATTTAATGATTTTTTCTATTATTATTTTATTTCTGAAGTTACTGTCTCTGACTTACATTTACCAGACATTATATAAAGTTGTAAGTATAAGTTCTTTAACTCTGTCTTCTTAAAGCTCTAACAAAAGTTTGGTTGTTGGATGTGTTGTTGTTGTTGTTTTTAAGACACTTTAGTTGTAGTTGGTGTGGAGAAAGAGGTTGTTTTTAACAAATGGTTTAAATAAATAACTACATATTATTTGTTTTTCCAAAAATGTGTTACTTAGCTGTAATTCGCTGTGGTATCTACCAACATGGAAACCATCCTGGAAACTTCCCCTTTTTCACTTAGGTATGTAACAAACTGAATGTCTCCTTAAGCCTGAAGAATATTCACTAAACACAGCTGAGGAATGCTGATAAGGCTCTGCATAGTCTCTGTGGACACAATTCTATGAATGTTTTAACCAGCAACAAAGCCAGTTCACCACTCAGACTTGTGAACATGGTGTTTTATTGTGGCATGTTGTAAGCCAAATCAAGGAAATGATCAAGGCCAAGACAAACAAAACCAGCCAACCTTTTCTGGCAAGTTTTACATGTGGACTCTTGCATTGATACTCTCTCAACTAGAATAAGAGACTTAGATTCTAAGAAACAACTTCTACATTGCTTCTTAATCTGTTTTATTTACAGAGACTAGACTGAGTAGTCTTACAAACAGTTCATCTGGCATTCTTCAGCAGTGCCAAAGGTAGCACTTGATCTATAATCTTTTCAACAAATTATTACATAGGTGTACTGACGGGGTTACAAGTTTGAGACTACAAGTGCCACAAAACCGCCGTGGCAACAGTATGCAATATTTCTAATAGGGCTTTAAAAAAGAAATAAATCATATATTTGTAAATTTGTTTGTTCTGTCAATTTAAAATAAAGGACAGTATCACTCCAGGAATTTATGGTTTGCATAACAGCTGTAATATTTTATATACATTGCATTTAGTTTAGTGAAAAACAAACTGTCAATTCAAAATAAGAACATGGTTGTAATAAGTCAAGAAAAAATATCAAGATTTATTTAATGATTTAAATTATATGAGCAGCTTAGCTATACAGTGACATACACTATTTCAGAATCTCTGGGAAAGAGCTGCTCATTTTTATGCTGACTTCTCAACTCCTGCAGTAACATTATCTTTTTTATAGAAGCTCTCAGTTAGAAACTGGAGAGGTGATTTGGTTAAAATTCTGTCTTATTAGCTGTTATAGCAGGTAGGCTGGAACATCAGAAAACCAACATAGACTTTGACCACAACCCATCTATGTGTAACAATTATATCAACTCAGCTTTCGCCCTCTTAGTAGATGTGAGATTATAGGCTTTTACCTCTAAAATGTTTATTAAAAAGATGCAAGGATAGGTCCTGAGGAAGTGATGTATGTTTGATTTTCCCAGCCCTTTACTTGAAGTTCCAGGAACATATGACACAGTGTTTAAAAAAAAAGAAAAATGCACTGAGCTCATCCTTTGTGCCATCCCAGCGAGTGTGGAAGCAAAAGAAAATGAAAGAAAGAGTTGGTACAGGATGAAAAGATGTGGTTGTGAACATGTAAAGATTCTGGAACAGTCACTGGTGAGACATTGCAGCAGAAGACAAAGAATAAAGCAACGAGGGCACAACCATCTCAGAAAGATAGAGTGGGAAGCACATTAGTCAAAATGTCAATGAAGTTATGAAGAAAAAACACCCCTACAAAAACAAGGAAGTAGATAGTATCATGGAAGGGGAACTTCCTCAAGCCATAGGGAAAACTGGAGTAAAGATCAGTCAGTGTTTGAGAAAGCCATCATATCTTACATGTATCCATTAATTCAAGGAACTTACTGGAAAGAAAATGCTGTGATGCAGGTCCAAAATCACGGTGTGCCTCCTGTAACTGTTTAAGGCGATCCTCTACAGATACCTACACACAAACACACACTTAAAATCTACATTGCATGTACTTTGCAACACCAAGGTCATGATAACAAAATTGCTTGTTTACATTTCTTTTAGTGAAATTAATTTGTGTGTCACAGCAATTATTTGACATCCACCTATTAAAGACTACATATTTTTTCTTTCATCTGCTTAATGAGAATCATGTTTGTATCTTGCAGTGTTCTTGTGTGAGAACTGTAGATCAATAACAAACAACAGTACAGTCTGCAATGACTACAGTCAACTGCTAAAGTTTCTGACCTTCTCCCAACCCTTCTGCTGTCCAAATTCCCACAGTCAGCAGGTCTCAGTTTGATTGCATTGATCCCACAGCTGCCTTTCCAGCACAGAACCATTTTGGAAGACAGTGCTTCACTGGATGACATGACTTCCCTCAGTTTAATTGGAACTGCAGTAGCACACCCAGCTGTACTTTAGTGGCTTGGTTAACTAAATTTGAGAGGACACACAACACACACCCCCCCAAAAAAACCCAAAAAACCATACCTGCAAACAAAAGAAGAAAAGAAACCCCACTCCAAAATGCTATTAGAAAAGGTCTGATATGACATAATAACAGCTTTGACTCTCAGGAGTGACTCATTCAATGACAGTGACTTTGACTACTGGCCAAGAAACTGGTGCCCAGGTTTTGAAAATTCATCCCCACCACCCTCACTAGAAATGTGGTAAGTATTTCCTACAAAAATGAACTCAAAAGAAATAAACTTTGAGAATTCATAAATGAACTTCTAACTGATGTAAGAAACTTCACCAAATCATTCACTGTGAAACTATGAATGAGTTTCAGCTGTAATCAGGCACATTGATTTACCTTTCTCAGACTATTTAAGCACAATAATCATAACTAAGCAATATGAATCTCTCAGCATATCCTCTTCAGCTCTTTTATGCCAAATTGCTATTGCATATATCTTGTTATAGCTCGACTAATACTTAAATCACTTTAAGTGAAATTTCCTACAGAAACTGAACATTCAAAGACAAAATAAAACAGCTTTCACACAATCTGGAAACACAACAAATTTTTACAGCAGTTTTTGCTGACAGATTTATGCAGTAAAATCTACTGCTACAAGGCATACAAAAAACCCATGCAGCAATAGTTCCCACTATTCCCCAGACTTTGTTGCAGTTTCCTGATTGAATAAACTGCTGAAATAGATTGAAAGGAGATGCTTTTAGCCAAGCTACAGCAGGAAATGCAGCTCCTTTTGTTGCATTGGTACTAACAGAATAACACCTGTTATAACACTCTTAGTGACAAGTAATGAACAAATGGTAAAAAGTGAATCTTTCAAAAAAAACAGAGGAGAGTGAGAAATATCCCTCCCCAGACACCTACTGTGTGAATATTCAGAAGAGTACCTGTAAAAGTTTCCACCGCATATTAAGATCATCCAGTTGACGAGACATCTTCAAAGATGGGTAAAGGTCAAGTGGAGACAACTGGCTGGACAAATCATTCACTGTTTTAACTTTTAAGTTGATGGGAGCAATTTCTTCTCTAAAAGCCTAAAAGGGTAAGAAACATACACTTATGTTCAATTGACATCTGAGCAGCACAAAAGCCACTGTAAAGACCATATGGTGCTGACCTGCCCAATGTGGCAGTTTATGCCAAACAACTGCACACAAGTCAGTTCTCAGCAAAGAAAGTCCATTCACTGCAATATTCTTATTGTATCACTAATATCCACCTTTAAGGAAAAACAGCGTGAAACATACTGAAATGCCTGTAATCAAATTGCACCCCTAAAATATTTTATTTTTTTTTGTGGTGCTGTAGGGCTTTAGAGCTTTTCTTTGCAAAAGGAAATACACAATGCTATATTAGGAGCTTTAGCAGCATACAGCCTGCCAAGTGTTCTTAAGAAAAAAATTGTTCAGTAGCTATAGTTTTCAAGTATTAAGCAGCTGACAAAAATTCAATTTAAAAACTATTATTGAACTAGCAAAGCATGAAGGAATGTATCTTCTAAAGAAAAGGAGTACAATGTTTTGCCCAATTAGAACTAGAGAGTAAAGCTATTACAATGACTAAAAAGAAGTAAAAGGTTTATTGAATCAAATCAAACTAAATACAGTATTAAGACAAAATTGATGCAAGTTTTAGTTACAGATAAAAAGATGCATCAAATGTCTTTCTTGCTGTGAGCAAGTGGTCAATCCTATAAACAGCTTAATTAGACATCATGAAACAAGCCCAAAACAGCTGTAAAGAAAGTATTTTCTTTGGACCTCCCTTCAAAAATCACTCTCATGAGGCCAAGGAACAGAAGGAACATACTGCCAAGAAAGAAACACTGGGCTTCTGGACAGCTAGTAGGCCCCTACTGCTTCAGCAAATGTCACAGTTTCTCCACAGCAATGATAATCTGGAAGACTTTGCTTTCATCTACTTTACAAAAAAAGTTATTAAGATATGACAAATCACTTCTTAGCATGTGAACTAGGAGCTATTCAGCATTAGCATCTTATTTCTTCCTTTAGTATCTACATTAAAATATAAGTTAAGGAGGAAGAGATTCATTACTCTTTTCAAATCAACAATACTCTGGATATTAACTCCACTTTGACTGCCTTTGTTTTAAAAATTTCATTTCCATTAACCTTGAAAGTAACAATATAATTTGGAGAATGAGGATGCTTACACTGCTATATGTGAAATAATGCAGCCCTGTGAATTCAGAGACTTTGTGTACTGAGAGAGTATCTACAGAAACCTGTCTGCAGCCCATTTTATTCTTCAAACACCAGCATCCTATGCTGAAGACATGGATGGTCAGGTACACAACCCCAGGATCTTCTAATGCTTTGCCATATTCATTCTTAAGCTTAAAAACTGAAAATCTGTGTTTGTGAAACAGAAGCTTAGTATTAAATGCTGAATTTGTCCAAAATGGCAATCTTCTCTACCTACATGTGCATAGCCACATGTTCTCCTGGAATCCATGATATTCACTTTACTGTTTCCGTCAGCTTTTCTGGACAATGCTAATTGTCAGAAGATATTCCTTCTTGGGCAGCTCTCCATTACCAAGTCCCTACCCAATCCCCGAATTAGGCAGGGGATGACTACTACCCATCGAGAGCAGCCATGCTGTGGGATGCTGAGCCCTGCATGGAACGCAGGCAGCAAGAACGGGTTTGCCCACAACATTATAGGGTAGTATGTTCTTCAGTTTGAAATAATCCTGGTGAGAAGCCAGGCTAAAGTAAAAGCAAATGCAAATATTCACTCATACAACCAAAGATAGACAATAGACATGTTAAGTTTGTGAAAGTTAAGGAACAGAAATTAAAACTATTTGTTTCTGTATGATTAAATTTATTTCTGTATGACTAAAAAAGCTCTAAATGTTTTTTTAACAAGAAAGTTATTCTTGATGGCCAAACAGATGTGTTGGCAATCCCAGCCAAAACCAGGAATGTGGCCCAGCACTGGACTTTATTTGAGACTTCAGATACCATCTTTAAAGAATTTATAATGCACATGAGAATTTCAGCATACAGTGTATAAATATCCAATATGACTTGAGGGACTAGAATGGAGAGGTCTGACACACAAACAAAATATTTTGCAGGAGTTCCACACTTACTGTAGTTTTCTCAATGTGATCTGGTAATGAATCTATGAGCAAGTCTCCTACAGGTTTCCAGCCATTCCTCACATTTTCAGCCTCCTTCAAATCAGCATCGAGGTCATCCATGGCACATTGAAGGTCTTTAAGTTTTTCTAATGCTTTGTCCACTTGCTTCTGCCAGATACTGGCACTGGCATTTAGGTTCTCCCATTTCTCTTTTACCTCTGATGACTGCTTACGCATAGCTTTGGCAATCTTCAAGGCTTTCTCCTCAGGGGTCAATTCTGCAGAGGGAAAGAACAGTTACACTGTCTATATCTTATGTGTGTCTAGTTAAACAGTTAGTGCTCCTGAAATACACACTCAAGACAGACAGTAAGTCCAGTGTCAACTGAAAACTTATTTCAGTGGGTACAAGGTAGAAAAAAGTCCACCATGCCATAATTGAAATAAACCTCGATCACTCCTACTGACAACACAGACCTTGATCAGAACATAGGAAACTATTCCTGACTTCCATATATTATGCTACCCACAAAGTAAAAGGAGCTTATGGCTTATTTGTTACTTGGAGGCACAGGGAAAGGAAATATAAGATCTTCCTTCCTTCCTGGAAATTTCAGTAGGTAATCTTTGGATCATTTCATGTAGAAAGAGCAAAGACAGTGCTTTGTTCCTGGATCTCTTACCACCACCTTTTACTGTGCCACCAGGATGTCTCTCTATATTCAGTAGCAAAACCCAAGTTATACCAAGTACCACAGGGGCCGTGGTTCTGCAGCACTACATCATTTTTTCTGTGTTAACACCGAAGTCCAAAAAGGCTGTTTTTTCCAAACCTACAAATGTTCTATGAAGCTATTGACTGAAAAAGAATCAAGCTTATGGTGCAGTTTGTCATAAATTTCAGGCTTATGTGTCTAGATCCCACACAATCCAGCAATCATGGAAAACCTTGAGTTTGAGACTGAGCAAGACCCAGACAGACAGAAAGCTGAAAAGAAAACCCTAAAATATTCCCGGCAGGTCCTGTTGTCTACTGCCCAGGGGTTCCTGGCTGAAAAACATTCATGGGAAGCTTCCTTCACCAGGGAAGAGTTGCTTCGGTAATGACAAACAAACATATCCAGTCTCAGAGGATTACCCTTCTACATAAAAGCAAGCAGAGGAAACTATAATGCAAAAAACATAAGAAAAGAAGGAGCAGAGACATGACATGCACTGAAACTAAGCCAATTGGCCTTCTATTCAGTCCTGTATGAAAGCCCTGGAAAAGGTTTATCACAGTACTCTTGTGATTAAAATTCAAGTATTGCCTATGAATAAATTATACACAATCATGCAAGATGAAAGTACCATTTCTGTCAGAAGTCAGATGAGACATATAATCTTCCATTTACTGATAGACTGTCTTTAAAATCATTATAACTGACTGAGCTTGGAGTTGCTAACGTGGTGGAGGCAGGTGAGGGGGCAACCTCACCCTCCTCCAAAAAAATGGTGTGGGAGGGAAGTTTGTGCTTTACAAAGGCCAGCTGAATGTCAAAGTAAATGCACAGTTATGGCTGCAAAGGTTACCCTACTATGCCTCTTCTATAAAACTGTTGTCTCATAGCACCCAATACAGAAAAGCATATTGTAAGTAATTAATACAAAATAAAACATAGAAATACACTCCAATTTGTTGTTGAGAATTGACTTTTTTCCAAATAAAAAAAGTAACAGGGAATTGTTTGGATCACAACCAGAGTTTCTGCGCATCAATTCCACATATTTGTTCTGTTTTTTCTTTTAAAGTCTTTTTTCAAATCTTGTCAGCTCATATTAGTCTTGATATACACTAGACTATGAATACTATCAATAGAAGAGTATTCAACAAGAAAATCCAGATGTTATCTGGGAAAACAAGCAAACAAAAATCAACCCACAATGTAATTACAATTTGTATTAAAACTGTTGATATAGGGAGGAGAGGGCGTTGCCCGAAAGCGCAAAGACCTTGCTGAGAAATGGTAATGTAGGAGAAACAACAAAAAAGGAATGATAACCAGAGCACAGTGGAAGGTAAAAGTAATCAACAAGAGCCAACAGCACCAAGGGAAAGGAGACACCCAGCCTGTGGGTTGTGGTGCATGTTTTCCCCCAAAAGAGAAAGCCATTTGAAGAAAGAGCACAGGTGAGTGGCACAAATGACAATTTGAGCTGACCAAGTGTCTTAGTAACATATCAGTGACTTGTTGGGTGTCAAAAGCTCACAAATGAGAGCACTGCCTATGTGCACTCTGCCTGTAAAAGCAGAGATTATACCCAGGCTTAGGGACAGTGGCAAGAAGGTATTGATAGGTATTGACAGCACAGAAGGCAATGGGTAGAAGAGAAACTTGGGATGAAATGGCCATGAAAAAAAACTGCAATGCTTCACTAAGAGAGGCAAAGAGATATGAACTATGTATGTAGCTTTGGGTTACAGAGACATGGCAGTAACCTAAAATTTGCAATGCTGACACACCAGAACAAAGATGAAGAACCAAAGCTATGCTGTGATAAATAACACCTTGTCTCTGGATTTACAGCATTTCACAGTAGAATAAACTTCAGCATAGCACAACACAGTTTTGGAATGATCTTTACCCCAAATTCAACAAAGAAAATGCTGCTTTATTTATTTTGAAAAGAAATAAAGCTCATGCTCTAAGTAAAACCATCTTTCAGGAAAAGAACCCTTTTACACAGAAAAGAACAGCTATAAATTTCTTTTTAAAGACAGCAAATAAGTTGTTGCCATAAGTATTTTTGGAATAATTCACCTTTGAGAAGAATAATATTAATGGATGAATGAATGGGAATTCACTACAGCCCAGTGACAAAGTGAACAATCTAGAAGCTGCACCTAAGGACCAAAGTTTAGTATTACAGGTTCTGTCACAGGTTGAGGTTTCCTATGATACAGCTAAAGGTTGTGGGCAACCAAACCTCAGGAGAGAAAGCTGCAAGACTTATAAATGAGGATTAAGGGAGCAACCAGAGGTGAAATACTTTACACCAGGTAAGACAATACTGACCTTCATTGAAAGGGGACAGAAAATTACAGATCTATTGAATGAAGCCTCTTCTGTTGGTATCTTGGACATGTGAATGCAGGGGACATTATACCCAGAAAGTGGACTAAGGAGAGGTTCCATATATGCAAAGCTGCAATCTACCATTTTGAGCCAACATCCTGCAGTTACATCATCCTTTATCTGTTATCAGAACCAAAACCTACCAATTCTTCATAAAAGAGCAGAAAGTTGCAAGACTGAGCAGGTCTAAGCTAGATTATTAGCCAGTTAAGAAGATCAGTTACTTGACAAAGAACATGTGGAAAGCTTTATAGTTAGAGCTGAAAATCTTGCAAAAATCTTTGGCTTTCCCTTAAAGGTTTCAACACAGCAGATCCAATGAGTGCTTCTTGCTCTAATAGAGCCAGTAAGAAAAAAAGTGGCTGTAGAAATAAATGGACTTGATGTAGCACTTGGGGATAGGTTCAGGGATGGTTATGGTTGTGCTGGGTTAACAAGTGGATTAGATGATCCTGAAAGTCTTTTCCAAGCTTGATGACTCAGTGATTAGAAGAGGGTTACAATAGCTAAACCAAGGCAGCTTTACTCACAAAAGAAGTAGTCACTTCTTTAGGGATGGGAAAAAGATTTCAGAATGATTGGGGTGATACAAATATCCCAACAGAACTGAAACCCAAAACATGTTTGAAGACCATTTGTCAAATCAGTGTTATAGTGCAAGGATATATCCTACATATTGTATTTGAAAAATATTAATTCATTACAAGACTGCTTTATTTTACAAAAGCTTTGGAAGTGCTTGTAAATCTTGCACTAAAAAGACATTTACCAGGGAAATAGAGCAAAACATGTGCTTTTATGAGATATAAAACATTCAGCATATATCCATTTAAGAGAAATACATCTTGTATAACTTCATGTTTTCCATCACGAAAGCCCAACTTATTAATGAGCAACACATTATTTTTTTTCAAGCAGAGATCACATTCTTCAAAATGATGGTTGTATAGCATAAAATTGTAAATCTCAAAGAAAGTGTCTTAACAGTAAGATTTTTCTTCTATTAGTTTGGAATTCATTTAACCAACCTGTCATTACAGAAACCAGCAGACAGGATTCCTTTTTCCTGTGAAAAAATTTTATACAGACTCATTGCTCTTTTGTTCTTACTTAATATAGTCTTCTCAATCATCAGTTTGACTGATGCCTTCCCACCCCTTTTTTTGAAATGGTACTTATTACATTATTTCCACTTCAGCAGTTGCTCAGAGAGTAAGAACAGCCTATATTCACCGGATCATCTGTTTATCAGAGAGGACAGATATTAACTGACTTTGCAATCAGAGGGAAAAAAAGTCCTCTTCTGTGGTGAAAAAAAATTTAAAATCTTGATTTAATGTACATTTTTTTGTCACAAACAAAGCACTGAAAGCTCCAACAGCTTTTCTCTGTCTCTAGAAAACACTGAATGCCATCGAAGGAAAACTTTCAGTTCGGAATTTTCAGCATATAGTTTCCTTTCATGCTTACATATACAGATAATACCAGTGAAGAAAATTCCTCTTGTTTGTGAATTTTAGACCTCTTATAATATTTGGCTGTAGCAGTTTTCATCCTAAGCAACTGATTAATCTTTATTATGTGGCCTTGAACTAGTGACCTCTTTCCATCTTGCCAAAATTAAATTAATTTCCCTTCAGTTCTGCTAAATTCTTAAGCAGATATACTGGAACTGGAGATGATTTTATGTTGTCTCCTTCTCACATGATGTCAAACATTGTTTATTCCTTGGTTCAGTCAATCTATGCAGCAAAAAGCAATGGACACACAGCACTGTGCTTATTATGAAAACTTTCCGAGCATGTGAATAGGCACAATGGCCCATTATCAAACTCCTACACAGAAGATCCAAAAGAAGGATATTGTCGCATCATGAAGTCTTTAGCACTGCTGCAGAGAAAGCATTGTCTGAGTTTCTAACAACCTTGACAGAAAACTTAGTCCTGGTGTGATGGGAACAGGAAGTGCAAGAATAAGCAGCAGTTGGCTAAATGTTAAATGGAAACATGCTTCCAGGAAGAGAACATCCCATATTTCAGGTAAAACTGAGACACAACAGAGCTTACAGTTCAAGAATGAAATTATTAGGTTTATATCCCAAGGTTCTCATGAATAAAAAAACCTAAAACAATCAACCAATAATAAAATTAAGCCATTTTGAACTCAGGACAGCCTGTTTCCATTAAAATCCCCTCAGTTTGCACTCCATACCACTCAGCAAGTGGAAACAATTTTCTTGAATTTTAGTAATATGGCTCCAAGCAGACAACTATGTAGACCCTACAGGAAGAATTTCAAAGCTTTACCAAAGCTTTGAACTGGACTAAACTTGTAGGGTGACTAAAAGATCTAATTTTGAAAACAAGAGAGAAAAGTATTTTGTGATTCTCTGATGGGTAACTGCACATTTCTTTTATCATAGGAAGAAATTCTTATAAGTCATGAGTGAATGAGTTCCAACTAAAACAAAAGAAGCAATGTTTAAAATAGTGTAAGGAGTTCTGGATATGATTCTACTGACTTCCAGTGGGCTACATCCTCTTCATTTTCCTAAGCACTTCTAATTTACAGTCAAGACTTCATACTCAGTCCAATTGCACAGCAGAGGAAAAAGAAAATTCCAGTGGTGTGTGATAGCTAGAGAACAAACATGAGTGATTGGAAATAGAAATGCTGCCTGCTATACACCCATAATATATTAGAAAAGAGTAAATTGCATATTTTCAGTGAGATCTTCCTTGCAAAAGGAAAAAATTATGGCAGAGAAATTTACCTAAATGTGGTCAGTGGTGGTAAGCCAAAAAGTTCAGCTTTTATTTATGCCTTAAACAGGTAAAGATATTGTCCAAGTTTAAATAAGGTATCTTATTTATTAAATATAAAATTCACTGATACATATTAATATATTTCTTTCATAACAATTTATGGGATTTCCTATTCAATTAATAGAAGAAAACAGATGGTAAATATTATTTTTAAATGCTGTGTTTATCACAACAATCTCTGCTACCAAATAGCAGTTTTCAAAGCTAGGAATCTAATTGTCCTAAGAACATAAAGTTACTAAAGTAGTTGGACAACTCTAACAACTCTTAGAAACATTCACTATTACAATGAGAATCAGTGTAGTGGACTGTAATAATCTGCTAGGATATTCCACTGCTTCAGTGGAAATGTAAGGACAGAATTTCAGCAAAGTTTTATCATCAGTTTATAGAACCCTGGGGACATAAAAATATGAAATCTGCTTTCCTCTGTCTTTCCAATGGCCTGTAACCTTAGAGTACATGGATTTAAGAAGCCAGCTGTAACTATGTCACAAATATAACACTATAGTGACACTATATGTCACTATAAATCACATTTTTAGATCAAAGTTTTCTCCTATACTATGGACAAGGGACAAGAAATGCTAAAAATATGAGCATTTTCAATTTCTTTAACCTGTCCATCCACAAAATTCAGCAGCTGGCCTGCTCGCTTATCAATCAGCTCCACTGAGATGCTGAGGCAGCTCAAATACAGGAAGACAGTGAAGCATGCTTTTTTCTGATGGAACCTCTCTACAGAAACATGGCAAAACAAAAGCAGAAGAGACAGATGGGAGATATAATGAACTAAGAAAGTAGTTTCCTGGAAGACAGAGAACTCTTTCTGACTGTGCCAGTTACTCTCTGGTGCAGTAGAAGGCCAACACAAGAAGCATAGGGTGAAGATGGGAAAGAAGAAACCAAGGCTAACCCATAACCTCAATCTACATTCTTGTCATATGTTTGAAATTAACAACACCATTACAGACAACAATGGGTTATCATAAGGCATCCTGTATAAATGTTCTCTTTGGATGGGACAACAAATGTACATATAATGTATATATATTCAAGTGTATATATGAGACCTACACATTTGGTCTCAGTCAGACAAGTTCAAAACTGATTCTTATCAGTTCAGTTTTCTCCTAAATCTGTTTTGTTCCTTGCCCTTGCAACCATGCCCCACAGCATGAGGGAGAAAAAAAAAAAAAAATTAGATTGAGAAGTTGAAGAAAATAGAAAACAATTTTACAACCTTTATCATCTTCAGATTAGCTAACCATTCCCCCACAACAAACCCTTCACCTTTACAAGAAATAACCTCAAGAAACTGTGATTTCCAATTAATGCAAGTTTGAGTTAGCAAAATAGTTTTGCTATTTTTGTTATAGAACCAGTCAAAGCAATGTTCAAATCAAGACTGTACAGTGTTGACTGTTTGCCAATATTTTTAGAGAACAGACTATCATCATAGAATCCATAACTACACTCCACCTTTATTAACATGAAGTGGACTTCATTGAAGTTAACTTGTTAACTTTAATCAACTACAGAGAACACTGGTGATCAAAAGGCTGACAGAAAATTTTTTAAAAATAACACCTTAAAAGCCCACACCCTTCAATAAAAAAGGTTAATCTGAAGAAAAATTGTGTGTGTCTGGCTGTCTTCTAGTTCTGGAGATTGGTGGCAGCAATTGTCAGAAAAAATTTACTAGACTCACTCCTAGGTGAAAATTAACAGTTTATTATATATATATGAGCTCAGACGAAACGATTCAAACGTGGCTTTTACCCTGAAGGTCTATTTTCTACAGAAAGTGCAGGCCTGTTCTGCATGAGGTGTGAGTGCCAAGTGCCGGCTGCAGGAGCTTCACAGGGGTCTCTGGGAGAAGAGGCTGAGGCTGCCCTGTGCCAGGGACAGCAGACTCTAGTCAACTCACCATGGGGCACACCTGATGCCCTCAGCCACACTGGTGGCACCTCAGGGAAAGTGTATTTAAGAAACAGAAAACACCAGAGAGGAGGAGGGTACCAACAGGAGAACCATCAGAGGCACCATCGAAGTCAGAGGAGGAGGAGCAATGCCATGGCAAGCCAGATACTCCCCATGGAGATAGCACACAGAAGAAAGGCAGGAGAGGAAAGAAGCAGGAGAAGGAAAATGCCAGGCTAGCCATGGCATTTACTCCCACCTCTTGTGCCACTTGTTGCCCTCTGTGCATGACCAGCGTCACAAAGAGAGGAAGAGACAGGAATGAGGGAGCCAAGCTGAGTCTGTAAAAGGCAGGACGAAAGATATTTGTTTAATGTTCGTGAGATTTTTTGCCACTACAAAACAACTTAATATTTAATTATTTATTTTAAATGCCAATAAACAGTTTGTTTTCCCCAAGGTAAACCTGCTTGATCCACAACCGTAGTTTGTACAGCATCTACATCTGTGACCCATTTGATCCCCATCCTGACCCATGAGCTTTCTCTCTCATGTTCTTTCCATCTCCTTCCTCCATTCCATTGCAGCGGAAGACATAAGTGGACGGGTGAGAGTTTGGCAAACTCTCACCCATCAAAACTAACCCATCACATGCTCAAAAAAGAAAGTTCATGGAAGTACTGAGTGCGAAGAAGAAAAGGAAAAGAAGTGCAGTGCACATGTGTTAGGCTTCCCAGTTTGAAGATGACTGGTTTTCAAATACAATAACTAAACCAGAGGCATGCATCACTTACAGACTGTGGGTGTTATTGCTATGTAGTTTACCATGATCATCAAATTGCCTATTATACTGTTCTCACTGCCACTGGTATAGTACAAAATAGTAACTTTCATCATAATAGACTAGATAACAAGAATTTATGATGCATCTTATCATCTGAAGTTTGCTTTTGCAGTTTGCATCCCATCAATCAACGCTGACTAGATCGTTGATATAAAATCCTGTTAGAAAATGAATATTTTACATTGGTAAGTTTTTATGAACTGTCATAGTTTGCACTGAGAGTTTCTATTTTTTGAGAAGAGAACCTGCAATTTCAAACTTCTGTATGAAAGAATGAACAGATATACAGAGAGCATCGTTACTTTTCAACTGCAAGGTTGCTTGTGATTTAGACCAACTAAAACGTTAGAGATGCCATATAGCAAATTGGTTTGAGAGTTAAGAGATACTGAATATTTTAAAGAGTCAGGAGTTCAAGATCAAAGTAAGACTAAGGTACCAACAGCATTAATCAATGAGATAAATGGTTCATTTGCTTCAATCACCAGCTATTCAAACTTTATCACAAATTTGAACTAGGGAACATGAAACCACTTAAAAATTTGTACAAAAATAACACAAAGTATGGATGCAGGAAAGATTAGTTGTTTCCACTAAAGAAACTTAAGAAGTTTGCAATGGAGATGTATGAGATGATGTATAGAAAAAAACCCCTAACTTCTGTTAAAAGCAGATATACTGTAATTTTGTAAATTATACAGAACAGTAAATTCTTCACATCTTACAGCAACTGATTGTTCTGCAAAAGCAGATTATAACATTTTCTGTGAAAAGTCCTTGTGTAACTAATAGTAAGGCTTCATAATGCTGTAGCTTATATCAGAGATAATTGTAGAACTTACAGAGATCATTTCCTATTTTGTGGTTGAGCGGGAGTGGAGAAAAATTATTACCTTCTAGTAGATCTCTGCTATTTAGAGTAATATCTCAACAAATACTATGCAAAAACAGTTTCTAGGATAGCTGTGGTGATTCCTTAGCAATGATTCACCTAATATGCAAATCTTTAGGATTCTGTAATGACTACCTTTCTAAAGCTGATTTTTTTTAATTTTAATGAGATGCACCACTAAATATGCTTATTTCTATTTGTGGAGCAAAACTTTGCAATATGTATATGATGTTTGAATGGGAATAGATATATGGATGTCTGAATGGGAATTCTTGAAGTACTATTCTGACTACATCTAAGGCGCATATGTTATTGTGGTAAGAAAATAGGACAGAACTCTCATTAGTGTTTGAACCAAAAATTGGAAAAGGTAGAAGAGATGCTTCTACTTCTTCCATTAAAATATAAGTACTTAGAAAGCAGAAAAGCAACCCTTGAGTCTAAAACATTGAAATAAAAGCCATCAGGATGCCATTTAGAAAATCCTGAGGTCTGAGCAAGTAACTGGGATATAAAATACGTACTAGAGACATGCAAAATCCTTTCTCACTTTTTTTGACCCTCCCCAGAAGTGAGTGTTTTCTGACCTGTTTTTGAGTGCAAGCTCCTCCTTGGTTCCTCAGGCCCCTCAATTGGTTGGTCAGCAAGGAAGACTCGTGCCTGGTCCACAGCGTTGAGAATGGTTTGTTCTTTATCCTTCAGTTCACGCCTCAGTGCCTTTTGGGAAGGGAGAGAAGAATGCATTTGTAACTTGACCTTGTGAACAATGTAATTTTCTCTGTTTTCATCTTTCCAACCAGACCTGCCTAGTGAGTAAGTAATAGCCAATGTTATTCAGACTGCAAGATAAAATGCAAATTTTACAAAACAGAAGCAGCAAGAAATTGAGGCTGGAAGGGTAATTTTTAGGAAATTGACTTGAAGAAAGGAATACAAGAAAGGTGATGATGGTAAGTTTAAAAAAAAAAACCAACAAACTGAAACAACTAAATTATAATTCTATTAAAAAGTAAACTTAATGGGTTTAATGCTTTCAGCGGGATTGCTAATATATAGCAGATTGCTACAACAGATTGTTTACTTTTTTGATAACTGGAATAACAGAAAACTGCATCTACTGAGACTTCAGAAAATTATTTTACAAATGCTAAGAGGAATTGTAAAAATTGCTGTAGAAAATAAAACATCTTGCTTCTGTTTGCTGTTTGCTAATGTTTTTAAAATTTAGAAAACCTGTGTTAGAAATTTTATTTTGATAACACATTCAGAAAAAGCCATCTTTTAAATTACTCAAAAAAATTTGATTTGTGTTATGTAAAAATCCTTTGAAACTTACATACAGAAAGAAAAAAAAAGCAATTTTTATGTATAATTTTTTCATGGTGGTAGAAATTAATTTCAGGATACTTTGCTGTTCAGCATTTATGACTTGATTAAAGGGTTAAGTGCAATCATCCTCTTTTTTTAAAAAAAGGTCATAAGTAGTCAGCTGTTATGTTTATTATAACGCATCTTCTTCCAGCATAAAGCATAAATCTGTCCTGCCTAGAAGGAAACTGCATTTCCTGTTTTATTTGTATTATTTTCTACACTAAAGAAGATACTTTTAACATTATTAGAATTGCATGTTTATTTTTACAATGTATTTTTTATTTCAAATTAAAAAGTCAAGGCTTATTTTGCTGCCACAATTTGCTAAGGCCCCATTCCAGAGCAAAAAAAGCAGTTAGTCAGTGTTGACTACATTACATAATAAAAGGAGTATTCTACTACAGGAAAGTCTGAAAAACAGGTACCAAAAAAGCATCACAAATGCTGTCCTATAATTTTCATTAGCTAGTCTCTTGATGCTACAATCATAAAAAACAACCTCATCTCAACTTTAGCTTAGCAGGAGGCAAGATGTTATTTTTCCTCCCGCCTCTCCCTCTTCATTTGTTTATCTTCCTCATCTTTCCAAATCCTTCCATTCTACCACTTCAAATAAAACAAACAAATAAATAAACATGTAGGTAAATACATAACCCCAACAAAAACTAATCACTCAAAACACACTAACCTCCATTACCTCTAGGAACCTGCATTATAGAGTCCAACTTTCAGTAATCATTAACTTCTGTATTTGTACAAAAAACTCCTCAGAACAGTGTTATCTCTGTAAGCTTCTGAATATTAATTATATTCTTTGTAAGATTCAGTAATACTACATGTAGTAAGTTATGAAAACTGCTATTAGAATAAGACACTTTGAATCATCCATAGTTTACAAATCATTAAAGCATTATCTACACAGGAATTTGTTTCAAGAAATAAGGAAGGCGGTATTGTGGCTCAAAAAATTCCCCATGTAAAAAGACTTTTGGATAGCAGAACCTGATGGATGCATCAGTAATATATAATGTATTTTAATTTCTGTCAGAAACAGAGGGCTGATTACTACACTTTTAAGCAGGAAATATTTATATAATTACTCTTCACCCCTCCACATAACTTCCAAAATATTTCCAAAGCATACAAGAAAAGGGAGGCTATGTCACATTTTGAGTATGCTAAGAAATTTCAGCAGTTAGAAACAATCTAGAGATGGATGTCTTTTACTCTGCCTCTCCTGTTTACCCTCACATAGTGTGTTTCATCAATTTCTCCTGACCCTCAATAACACTTCAATCAAGTTTGACCTGAGAGACCTTGGATTTAATTCTCCAACAACCCTGCCACTGAAGTTGTTCAAATTGAGGTTGACAACACAAAGATTTTAAGAGTTTGGCCCATACAGCTCATCAGGTATAAGTCATCCATGGCAATCCCTATCAATTTTTTTTTATAGAGAACTCTCTTAGAATGAAATAAACCATACACTGAAATAATACTACTAAAATAATTTAGCAGTAGACTACCTTTAGCACACCACAGACTCCCTAGATTATATTTTTTTCTTTTTTTATCTTATGCTATTTGGGCAAAAATAATGCACTCAGACTTACATAGCTTTTTCTTAGCAATACTCAATATATTTCTCTGTGTCTCTCTGCCAATAAACAAGAGCAATAAGAGAACACAATGCAAGGATAACCAAGCATACCAATAACACTGTCTCTTGTCCCAGCAAACCTCTCTGAAATAGTACAAAAAAAAGAAATCCACTTATAAATCTGATCTTGAGCTGAAATATCATCTGTCTTGAATGGACAAAATAAAGATTTCATTAGAAAAATCAGATCTAGAGGAACACTACAGAGTAAAAGTAAGTCATAAAAAGCCCAGCAAAGAACATAAAACCTGAAATACTGAATTTGATTATTTTAAATGTTTTTATATAAGAAGTACAATCATATATTTTGGTGGTTTATTTAGTTTTTCAAGAGATAGCCCTCCAGTTGATACTCAGAATGGATGTGCCTCCTTCATAGACAAGGATATTTCTTCATTCTCCTTTTTTCATTAAGAACTAAAACAGCTATAGCATTTGTAAGCTTTGAGTGGAGGCACAGGTTTTAGTAGAGGGAGAATTCCCCTCCCGTTGCTGGCTATTCATTTCAGGGAGAAAATAAGGAGAAAATTGATACTCGAATTTTGGTAGAGATTAAATAGGTGAAGGCATGGCAAAAAAAAAATAATTTGAGAAGCATCACAAAACTTGTCACTGAAAACTGTCCTCTAATAAACACATGGATGCAAGTATTTTTTGAGTCCTGTTGAGTACACAGGTGTGAATACAAAATGAAAAAGTGAACATTAAGCACAGAGATAACACATTTACTTTGCCCGCACTATGAATTTTATGTTTGTAAAAGCACAGTAATATTTTAAAACCATACTGGTCATACAAAAAGGGGCTGTACACAACTTGGGCAGTAATTCATATCACTGTATTTCATACAACAACTATAAATTGCAAAATTACTGTATACTTTAGGTAATGGTTTAAAATGAAAGCTTCACTTCCCTCAGTAATCTGTCAGGTGACAGACTATTAAATCCAACACCTATGTTTTACACAGCTCCGTTGCATTTGCAAATCCATTCTTACTTCCTACATAAACCAGGACATGCAAGAGTCCTGGAGAAACCAACACTAATTTTTGAAATTTTTGATTCTTACAAAAGAAGGGAAAGAAGTCCCGAAAACCTAAAATCTGGTGTGCTGATGCAGTGTCAACACAAACTGTTTTCATAGCTGACTTTAAACAATACCAGCCAAAAATACTTTTAAAAAAAACTACTTTGAAAAAAAGGCCTTCCACTGGTAGATGGACATGTTCTTACAAAACTACACTCTTGAAATACTTTATGCAGCATGAAACAAAGCAATAACTACAATCAGCACTGCAGCATTCATTTTGCAGGTATGAGGACTCAAGCTAGCCAATTACAGCGCAGTAACCCAGGATCCCACTAACACAATCCTCTCAGGGAGGAGAACAAAAGTGCCTCCATGCTTTGCAGCTATAAGCCAGTGATTTACTACTCTTTCAGTGACTATGAAACATATGTTACTCCCTTTATAACTCTGGAAATGCAGATAGACCATTTGCTCTGTTACACCAAGATAATCGAACCCATTTGCCCTCTCTTCATTAAAGATACATCTGATTTCTAATATAAAACCCAACTCTCCTTGTAAGCTATGATTTTTAAAGGAAGTTGCCTAAACCAGGGAATTATAAAATTTCTTTTGGGAATTCTCTGCAGCTGAAGTCTTTTCCACTGTTGAAAAATTTGAAAGCTACAAAACTTTTGCTATTGTATTTTTACTCTGTTCAGTGTATCCTGAAAGGACCTATTTTCTTCAGCTGCAGCGTAAAATTATTTTTTGAGCATAGGAAGTGGACTTCCAAACTTACTCACTGTTAATTTGCAGTCTCTTTTTCTCTTTTGAATTGTACAGACTTATACAGAATAATTCAAGGAGCAGATCTGCTTAATAGTTCCAACAGATGAAGGCAAAGCTAATTTCAAAGAAAACACTTGGCATGTTTCTTAAAAACAGAACATATTTAAATCAGGTCTCATTATGCACTCTTTCAAGGAAGTAAAGATGCATGTTATTGTAACTCACATCAGTTCAGCACACTGTAGCCTTATGTGCCAATCAGCAGCTCCTGTAGCATTTAATTACTTATTCATCTTTATTCTACACCCGGTGCTTGAAAAACTCCTGTTACTTTCATACACTAAAATGAAATGGAAAAAAAATCCGTGGCATTTAACAGGATAGGAAGAATAAGCAGGATGATTGAGCAAACTCAGAGTGAGATGAGGAATTGTTTAGAAAGATCATACAGAGATAAAGGTTGTAACTGAGACTCTGCCAGCTGTCTCCATTGCTAAAGAATGAACTAGAAAGAAAATAAGCATAGCATGTTTAAAAGCTGTTCCTTCCTGTCAGATACTATTTAATGGAACATGTACACATAAAATTTCAAAAGTGCTTTGGTCTCTGTACAAATCTCTCTGTAGAAGTCAATTTTACGTGTCTACCTCATCTGACAAAGAAAACAGTCAAATAAAGAGCAATATTTAACTTGAGATCATGCAGCCCACCATGCAGTCACCTTTTACTACTTCATACAAAATCCATGTGTAAACAGAAATAATGACAGAGAAAAATGGTGCCTAATATACAACCATTAATACCTAGAGATACAAATACACATGTAGCACATGGTACTTTAAAGATGAGACCAAATCCTACATGTTCTGATACATCAGTGACAAAGAGTGATCAACACCAGAATAGGGAAAGAAAAGGAAATATGGGAGTGGGGGAAAAAAAAAAAAGAGAGGGAACTGTTTGCCTTCATAATAAATATGTATTGAGTATTTTATTATATTTATTTTTTATAGAATATTCTTTAATAGAGGAATCTAAATAGACTTCTCAAAAAGGACCAAAGAGAAGTGCCAAAGGCTGCATTTTTTTAAATTGTCTCTCAGCTTACCATTTACCACTTGCTCTCTTTTTTGCTGTAGTGTCAATAAAGAATGTGCAAATAGGTTGTCAACTACAAGGGTTCAATATGAGTGTAGACCCAGAAGCAACATCAACAGCAAATTCCTGGTTTTTGCCTGCATGCACAGGGAAACTAAACTGACAGGAATTTAAAAGCATAGATGTAGGCAAAAGAGAATTAGACTATGCATGCTGGTGATCTTTTACCAGAGGCAAATAAATGTTAGCTTACTTAAGACTTTCCCTTTGATTTATCAAAATAGATGCTTCAGGCCAGAAACAAGAGTACTTTTTCACTGAGACTTTCTTGTCCCTCGATAATTTCCCTTCTCTCTCTGGAGGAGTGCATGTACCTGCTCATGGCTACTCACCAAAACACCACCCACCTCCAAATACACGTTAATAGAGATGCATTACCTAAAAGGAGCATCTAAAGCATCTCTCAAACAAAGTACCTTGCAGTAGTGCAGCAAGAGATAGAGGAAGGAAAGTATGCTGTATCACTACTGCTTAGACTTAGAGGCAAGAAAAACAAAGCTGTTACTGACAGTCTAAAACCTGATAACCAATTAATTGACAATCTCAAACTGCATCAGGACATTCCTGTGAGACACTTCAATATAAGGAAGGGTAACTGACTTTCTTCTGAACTTGTTACAGTTCAAAACCAGTAAGGCTGTACAATATTAGTAAGTTTGTTTCCTCCATTTTCATCTAACAGCATTTTAAAATCAGGAAAACATGTTTTGAAGCCTGTTTGGAAAAGCCACACTTAAAATAACCTCATGAAGACTTTGAAAGACCTCCTTTGTGCACTAGAAAAGAATCCAGTACTACAGCACAAAGGCAGAAGTAAGCTTCATTGTCACACAGATTGCATCAAAAAAGACATTAAGAAGCTATTTTTAAATTAAAGATCACAAGGCTATGTTTTTTCTTAATTTTTTTTTTTTAAGAGTTAATTTTCCAAGAAAGAACTTCTTTAGTCTTTTCTGAAGCAAGAACTGCAAGTCCTGCATTCCCTAGAGATGCCTAGAGGACCTAAATCCAACTAGAGATGAAGGGAGATAATGCTTAATTGAGCAAAGGTTACAAAAAATGAGGCATAATGATGTTCATTAATGTCTCCCAGCACCAATAATCTTATGTAACTTGATTTCTTTTTTCCTAGTCCACTGAATGAAACTTTATTTGCGTTTCTAGGTCAATGATAACCAAGACTTGGTTGCCCAGAGAAGTTTGGAAACTCAGCAGAGCAGTCTTTTGGGACTGGAAAACATGAAATGCCTAAAGGCATTTTTTTCCTTTTTAAAATTTATTTATTTATGTTGGGGGTAAGGTGTGGCTTAAATATGATTATGAACTATGCTGGGGGAAAAAAACCCCACACCATGCATCCTTGAGCTAATGCTAAAGACATTATCGTCAAAAATATTTTAAAAAAACATATCATTATTTTCGTAACAAAAGCAAAAAGACAGGCTTCATTGTGCTAATGTGAATTCTCTACTGAATCAACTACTGAAATCCCCAGAAATATAACCACTCTGGCCAGTGGAACCCTTTTGTGCTGGGTTTGCTACACAGTACATATCCACTGAACTTGTTTTGTTGACTATTTTTCTCTTCTTCAAGAAAGCAATTTTTTACATTCAATCCTTACTTTGCATTTCACTGTACCATGACTACTACAAAAGTATCATACAAACAACAGAACAAAATCTGATAGAATATTCCTATTTTGCTCATCCAGCAAGTTTCTAATATAAGTGAATGTATTTTGGTTTAAATCCATTGTAATTTGACAGCTAAAAATGGGCATGAGAGTCATTAAATTTGATGGCTTGCATAAACTACACAAAAGCAGTAGATTAAAGCAGACTTGGTTTACAATGCTATGCATAGGAAAAAATGCTTTTAATGGAGTTTTTAGAAAAAAAAATCTGTTTAACATACCTAATCAGGATTTAATACAAGAATTCATACAACAAAAATGCTTGAATCATTGTGGAGACTGAAAGAGGAAGAGAGAAGGAAGCAGCTTTCTACTCTTCTTGTGGTGGAGAAAAAGTATTTACTTTTACACAACAGCAGTAATCAGCCTGCTAGCAGTGGAACCAATTCTCAAATGCCAAACTGCCAGTAAAAACACATTCAGTTTTACATCAAAAGGACTACAGTATGCTTTTGGTGAAAAAAAACTAATCCCACCAAACCCTACTATGGAAGCATGACAGCTATCTGATAACAACCTTGGAAGACTTGACCTCTTTTTATTTCTGTTTTTATTTATTTTAGAGTAAACCAATAGTATCATCACAGGCATTTTCAGACATCTCTGATCAACAGAAGGCAGGAAGAGAACTAACCCTCTCTATTTGCTCCATTTTTCTTTGGTCTGTCTCCCCAGACTCTGCTCCTGGTTCCTGTCAGATACAGGACAACTACTTATATGTAACTTAGGGACAAACCAGAACCTTTAATCTAAAGTATACAAGAACCAGTGTCCAGACATGGGGGACTGACAGTAAGAAACCAGCAAAGATAAAATAACCCTTTAAATTGTCTGCCAAAATAACCCCTGAAAAACCCCATAGGAAAAGATCACTATACAATGCCAAGTAAAGCATTGCACTGAGTCTATTTCAAAGACATGCAAAAAGATCGTATCTTCTAAAAAGCAACATTAAAGACAAGGCAATATACCATCAAAATAAGGATCCTTCCATTTCAGATGAAACTGTTTTGTAAAGCTGTCTGCAGAACAGAAATTACATTTCATCCACACTCTTCAAAGTTGTACCTCCTTTGAAGAAGCAAAGGAAATTTGTGTCCTCAATGCTAACTCTAATTAGCTTCAAACTGTGCAACTGTGCACTGCACAGTATATAACTGGGTAACTTTGTTTAACAGGTAATACTCAGCTATATAAAACCCAACAAATGAGTTTATGGTGGAAATACTGTCAGAGCATCAAACTCCATATTTTCTTTATGGGTAGCAACTGGTATAACTTCTGATTTTTATGTCAGAAAATACTCAGAGAAAAAGGGGGAGGGATAAAGAACGCACACACAAAAAAAAAGCATTATTCTGTTTATGCATCCAAAACATGTACCACCTCCTCCAGCCTGACATAAGACACAGAAAACATCTGCTGCATATTAAATGGTTTATTACTTAATTGAGCAAGAACCCTCAAATATCCTGTTAGAACTGCCTATTTTCCTGCACCCTCAGCAATAAGCACCTATCTCTTCAACATAAGAAAGACACAATCCTCTTTCTTTGTTTGGTGGCAACAGACCGGCTTGGATTTGCTTAGGCTGTGTGATTGCTGAGCACAGATGAACTGCCATTAGTTTCTTGCTTCAAACTGACACAGTGTTGATGTCCTAAGTTTTAGCTTTTATATTTTTTAGATTCTGTGCTGTTTTAGTGGGTAGTTTTAGGTTTCATATTCAGTGCTACTAAGCTCTCTTCGCAGAGTAGATAGACAAAACAATTCCTTCTCTAGTTTGATACCAAGGACAACTTTCAGGCCCAAGAAAGTAAACAATGGTGAAGCGAGAAGAAAAAACAAAGCTTCATAACCTGAAGCTATGGCTGGACAATTCATTCTAATATGCTAATGGATCAGAACTTATAAAAGTGTGAGACCTTGTGACCCGGGTGTCCATTTTGTGACCATTTTGGGGTGCATCTCGGGTGTGGTCCAGCTGGACTCTTGTGTGGCCCAAGAGTACCCATTGAGGCCTTTTAATAAATACCTACTTTATCCTTTTGCTCTGTGTAGTCTCTGTTCCAGGTCAGTCTCCAGAAGGCATCAATGCCACCATTAACAAGCTGGGTGCTGCACTGTTGTTAAGAGTAGCTAAACTCAGGTCGCCCTTTGCTCATTTTGTGTGACTAAGATTCCTCTGTGTTTCTTCAAAAAACCACCAATAGGACAAGTCAAATATGTTTGGCATTGCAAGTTACTACACTGTCAAATGGTACCTAGTGTATTAATGCAGAGGTCTTGAGAAAGACTTACAGTAATTACAGTTTAAAGTCAATACACTTAAGAGAAGCTTTGTGATACGCAGCACTGTGCATATTCATTCAATGTATAAAGATAGGAAGCACTTTAAGCATGCCCACATCTCATGAGAGGTTTCCTCTACATCAGCCTCCTTAGTGCAAGAGTATATCAGTATCCTTGACAATGAATTGTGATCACCAAGAAAAATAGTGGAAGTACTACTCAGCATCACCTATAAATCATAAATAATCAAATCACTGCAAAAAGTCTCAAGGGAGCTTCTCCTGTTTGACAATTGTGCAATGGGAGGAATATTCCCTTTAGGGGAGGAGGAAGCCCAGGCAATAGAGCCCAACTCAATATGGAAGCAGAAAAAATGCAGTTGCAATTTGAGGCCAGCTCTCGTGCTCCTGTTCTGTATGCACACATGAGAGATGACTGCTACTGGAAATCCTTTCAGAAGCAGAAACCCTGTCAACGCTAATTACCCCTTTCTTAGAAACAGTCACTTTGGTTTCTCTTTGGAAGCAAATGGCTGAGACAGACAACTGAATAATCAGCAAACAGTCAACAAACTGTCTTCCTCACCACAGTCTACTTCAATCTTCCTCGTAGCCTTTTGCTCTCAATTCTTCCACTATGGCTTCCCATTTTCAAAACTATCTAAAATGACAGCGATTTTGTAAAGCTGTTACCACACAGTTCATTACTGTGACATGAGAGATTACGCTGGATGTATGCTCTGAGTCACTTCTCCAAAATTTCCTGTCTCTGGACTGTGTTAGTATATCCAACATCTGCTCAGTAGAGAAAGATTACTTTAAAACCATTACTGAAAAAAAGAAGTAGTGTATGAAAGAGGAAATACTCTACTTCAGACAATTTTCCAGGCATTTATGAGAGTCATGAGGATGGAATACCCTAAGGGCAATCTTTGACTTTCCCTTCTGTTTAAGTCACCTCCTTTAGCTCACTCTAGTTGCCATCAGAAGTCAGAGAAACATGTTAGAGAACACAGAACCTGGCATCTATGCCGCATCTGTAAAAGCCAATGGCATTTAAGAAGAGAAAAAAAAAGGCAAAAAGGGCAAGCCCCAAGTGTAATATTTCATATATTCTACAGCACAGCAGCAATGCAGCAGGTCTCACAACATAGCTATCATGGAGTTGTTTTTCAGAGGTTTTTTTTTGGGGGGTGGGGTGTGTTTGTTTCAAATTTTCCCTCATCATGAGCCACACAGAACATAAATAACAAAAAATTTCTGCTGGAAGTTTAAGCCCTTTGTCAAACAGGGGACACCCAAACTTGTTACAATGTGCAATAGTGTATGTTGCTTTATTAGCTCCATTTATGCCTCTGCAAACTGAACTTGCTCATCACAACATCCTTGCTCACAAGTCTTGGCGTTTTCAAATAGATGATCTAACAACATCTCATAAAAACCACAGAAAATCCAGCTGGACCTGTAAATTCAACTAAGGGGTATGGAAAAAAAAAAAAAGAATATGACTGCTTTCAGATAATCCTATCAATAAGAAATTAGAATTAAAATACTCTGGGCATTACACTATATTAATACAAAACATATATTAATATGTTTTATACAATACATATATTAATACAAAACACTTAGCAAACCCACTTGAAAATTGTCAACGTTTTCCAAATAGTGTTCCATCACCCAGTTACAGGGTTGTGCCCTCCTCCTTTCCAACTGCGTTTGCTATTTGATTTTAACAATCTGCTTGGGATTTTATTTAGTAGAAAAAAATTGAAATTAAAATAATTCAGGAAAACTGCAAAATATCTATGGAAAATAAAGACAAAACTTTGCCTTATTTTTACCCACTGCAAGTTCTTTTAATAGCTGTTCACATAAACCATATTCCTTAACTAAAAATAATTCTATAAGAATGACTGTTATCTGGAAAAAAAATTAAAAAGATCATAGCAAAACTTATTGCAAAAGTTGTCATAAACCATTTTTTTGGGATGACTGCAAAGCATCTTTCTGCCCATGAGAAAAAGGTTATTTAATATGATTAGGGGTCAATTAGAGAAAGATTTTAGGACTTAAAAGAATACTTCTGTGAAGCAGAGCTATTTAACTCAGCTCCACAAATACCTTCCAATATAGGGTGGACACATCAGAGAGATCAGAAGACAGACTTATTACTCATGTTCACTCACTTCATTTCCTTTCTCTGCTTTGTTTCCCTACATGACAAGCTATTTTATTTGTACCTCTTCAAGAAAAGAATTACAGTATTTTGCATATAGTAGAACCAGCATGTATTAAACATGATTTCTTTTTCTTTAGAAACAAAATTTGAAACCAAAAACAATTTCTCATTAAGAAAAAAAACAAAAACCAAAACCACAGAATCAAATGGCTATTTTTAGTCCTCAATACTTAGAAACAAGCTCTATGCCATGGCCAAGTTACCCAGTAAAGGTATGGAGAAAAGTAAAAGCAATAAGTAAAATTCTGAAGGTATAAACAATAACACTGAAAACACAATGAATGTCTCAAAATCAGAGTTAGTTTTAGTGACTGAATGCCTCAACACACCTGCAACAATTTCCCAGAAATGTAAACTGGCAACTTAAAGCCATTTTAAAAAAGGTGAAAACATGCAAATGCAAGAAGATATCTATATACGGCTCTTTCCCCAGAAACCTCAGTGAAAAGTGTGCACCATAAATATAGCTTTTATTTTTTTAAGTAAAGTAATTTAACTTCTTTGTTGTATTTAGTTCATTTATATTGTATTTAACAATAGGGTGCACTAGCTTCGGTGCTCTTAACTCTGAAGACATTGCTTTCTTAGAAATCTCTTTACATTTTTCTGCAAGTAAATGCAGGAAAAAGTAAGCATGTTTATTTGCAGTATGTAGTGAATTTTTAGGCCACATACATCATCTTGGTACCTAAGCTGTTTTTCCAGAACAGCATTAATAATGTGATTCACATCTGACCTGTATCTGTTTAGTTTTCTCTCTAGCAATAAAAGTACCTTTGTTTTTACAACACCATGAGGGTTTATTTGTTTGTTTTATATATTCTGCTGTGCTTACCACTAGCCTCCTTCATGGATCTAACATTAAGATGATAACTTCTTCTTTCTTTTTCAGTATTGCTGCACCAGCACCACATAAAGCATAAGCAGGAAGAGACAGGTGAAAAAAGGGTTTGAGAAACTGCAGTCAAGCACCCACGCTCACTGGACTAAAAATCTTGTAGCAGCCAGAAACATCAGAAGGCATTATCTTCATGAACATACAGAAGAATACAAGATCATCAGAAAATCATCCCAAATGAGGCTGACCTATTGAAAATGAGTAATTTCAACCAAGCATGACTGCTCTGTAGCAGTCTGTGTTTTCGTCAGAGCCTGGGGACCTGTTTCTGTATCAAAGACTGAAGCTCCTGAAAGCGACCCTACCCAGCGTGACAGCAGGTGCTGACCGCAGCGCTGATGTCTGCATCAAGTATTGCTCAGTATCTCTCTGCTACAAAACTTGGGATTGAAAAATCACATGCAAAGGATAAAATTCTCAGATAACACTGAAATTTACCTAAAAATTACACCCTCTCCATCCCTAATATTTATCTGATGATAAAAATATTTTCACAATTAGTCTTCCCTCTCCTTTCAGGGCATCAAAATGTTACCCTTTCAGCATTTTGTTTTGTTGGAGGGTTTCTTCCCTGGCTTGAACCTTATCCCTTCATGGTAGTGAATTCTTACTTAAACTCCTAGCCTCTCTCCTCTGAGGCAGTTCCATCACGCAAAAAGAAGATGGAACCACAAAAGAGAAAATGAACAAATAGGTGTTATTTTAAAAATAGAAAAAAAAAAAAAAGACTTCATATCAGATTGATTCCAAGGTAAATAAACATAGACTGTATAAAATCTAGAACAAGGTGAAAAGACATTTTAGATGACCTGCATTAGTATATAACTGAAAACTGATGTATTTGTTCCAGTAATTACTTTAAAACTATCTCATTTACTATTCGCTCTTCTATTACTAATATTAAATTGTTGCTGACCTGTTACATTGACTTAATGAAAAATATACTAATAATGACTGAATTCAATCATCCAAGGCTCTGCTGGTACTGAAAATTTTAATTTAGACCCAAGTAAATCACACAGTTATAAAGTATGCATTTTTTAGTGACTGTTTATAAAATGATAAGCATAGTCATTTCATTAATCACAATATTTTACTTTATATTTTAAAAATCCTTCAAGCACGTAAATTGAAAACCAGCTGTTTCAAGAGAGAGGAGGTCTGTGGGCTTTTTAAAAATCTATTCTATTACTTATATTAGGACTCCTAGTCTAAAAATTCCTTAGTAACATAGAATGCATAAATTCAGTCCAAATTCAAACAAAAAGGAAAAAAAATGTATCAGAACATTTTAATGATTTATGGCTTTGGTTTACTCTCACTTAAGCTTCTAAATATTGTTTGCAAATACAAAATTGCTGACAATGATATTATAAAACTGACTAGGAAGAAACATTGGCATACTGTGTTATACCATCAAATATTGGCATAGAGATTTTTTTTCTCTCCGTTTACACAGTCATTTAACAAGAAAGGTCTAAAAGATTAAAATACTACCATAAAATACATAAATTACCATTAGCAGCAGCTATTAAATTCTTTGAGAACATCTTTGAAATGTTCTCTCTCACCACAGGCTATGCCTGTTCACTTAAGGAACAGATCCCCCCCATGTTTAGAAGTTCAGAACAACTATTCAGCTTCCCATATCCCCTCAAAATCTGTCCTACAGAGAAACAGGATATAGGGATAACCAACAGCGACCACTGAACAGCACAGTGACATGTCAGTAATAGCATGGCATCTCAGACTATCAAAAACCAGAGTTAAGGCTGATCTTCATTCACTGCAGAACCAGAAAAGGCTGCTCATGTCACAGAAGTTATTGTGCTTGTATTGTCTATTTGGCAGTGTGAGCTATAATGTTTCACATCCAGTTACTTTATTGTGCTTGAAACCAGTCTAGGACACAGCAGCTTCACTACTAGCCCTGACATAATGCTACATTATCATTAAGCAACAAGATACAAAGGACCCTCTGGAAAACTTAGGTTTTGTACAGGATGCTTTTAAAGTGTCCTCAAACATTACAAGGGAATAAATTATAAGATGACCATCCAAGCATGTAAAATAACTCATTAGTAGCAAATGTGTGAGGACAACATTACTCTCCTTCTAGAAAGAGATGCCTAAAGAACCACCCCAAAACCAAGACACAAACCAAAAGAAACCTCACCCCAACAACAAACAACCATTTCATCAAGCAAATACTTTCTATTTTAATTATAGCCTACTGATCAAAACAATACTTTCTATTTTAATCAGTAGCCTACTGATTAAAACAAAATAATCTCAGTAACTCTAAGGAATGACTGCAGACACTGCAGACCTAACAGGCACAGCATTGTAGGGAGGAATTGTACTTTTACCTTAATACTGAAGCTCAGGGTACCCCAAGTCTTCTGATGTGGACAACTACTGATGATACTTTAAATGACACAAGGAAAGGAATCATGTTACTGGCATCACAAGATGAGCATTCAGGTTCCAATTCTAATTTAAAAAAAAACCCAACACATCTTTTTCCCAAAACAACTAACCCCCTGTAAGTGGTAAGCACCTCTAGCAACTAAAGGTGTAGGAGTGGGTATACCCTAGATGAAATATAATGCCTTTTTGAAGTCAAACACTGAATTCACTTTGCAGGAAACACATGTTAGCAGAAACAATGTCGAGCAGCTGCCCTAAAAAGAACGATTCAAATCTTTAAGCTTCATTTTAGATTTAGCACTCTTTGGTATCCAAAGTTGAAAGACCAAAGCTTCAGAGAAGAAAAATGCTTCTAGTAACATTCCTAGCAATTTCCCATCCCCACAGACTAACCACCCTGGAGGAGAGAAATTCACTGAAACCCAGTCAGAAGATACAGATGTGTGGTAACTGTCTAGGAACAACTATTAGCTATGGTTAAGAGCTCTTGGAAAGGAAACAAAACAGAACAAAATACCTCCTGTGAGATTACCTTGCCCATTAAACCAATACCTACCCTCACATTCTAAAAATGCAACAAAACAAAAATGGGAAAACTAACAGAAAAGTGTAGGAAAAAGCAGAATCCCATCCCCTTCCTTATTTTGTACATGCATTTTGAAACCTAGTCTTCAATTGCTAGAATCTGCATGAAAACAGGAGTGGGTGGCTGCCATGGAAACACAATTTTTCCAATTTATTGCTGATCTTCCTAGGGTGGATTACTGACTGTAATAACAAGGGATTGAGGATCCTTGAATCCTCCTCCTGTTCAGGAGTTAACCGGAATAAATATTCTTCTTCCCTAAAGAGTCTGCCTGCAGCAGCAAGAAGCAAGATCTAGATTAAGATGTTCTTAACAGAAAATAAAAAAGATTCTTCACCAGTCCCTGTCTGCAAATGCAGTAAGTTTCAGGAGGATTTTAAAGTGGTAACAACCTCTCTCTTACTGCATATTTAAGAAGAGTATCATAAACTAATGCTTCCGTTCAGTTTCTCCAAAACAGTGATGCATAGGGGACTCTGCCCACTGAGAACACAGACGAAAGAAATTAAAACTCTCTAGTGTTTGCACAAAATTCATATGGAAAAGTGTCAGTTATATAAAAAGGTTCCTAAGATTTGCATTAATCCCTTCAAGCTCCAGTCCACACCTCAAGTGACAAGTGAACAGCCTTGTTAAATCCACTTCTCAGTGGTCCAGTTTATCAAAACAGATCACAGCGAAATCAGGAAGTCAGAGCTGGTTTTATTGACTATACAGAAAGAACCTCAAGTTGGTGTCAAAATGAGAAAGGTATTAGCAAGACAAACAGTTTTCATCTCTAATACAGGCTACTGAAAGCATCTGAAAAAATATGGCAGCGGACGACCCTGTATTATTGTGGCTCTCTAGCAGCACTCCCCAGTTGAAAAAACAGATTCACTGTGACTGTGCCAGTGTTTTTTCCTGGCTCTCTGCCTTTGGAAAAACAGACCTCAGCAAAAAACAATATTTGCATTCAGAGAAATGTCCTGTCTCATTTCCTTATACCAGTCAATCTCTGGGATCCAGTGAGACAGCTCATCTGTTGACATATCATCCTTGGGTTTCAGGTGGTACCCAGCATTTTTAAATGCAATTGAAACACCAACTGATCTTCAAAAAAAGCATACTGAAATTGAAATCCATGAGCATTTTTCTCGGCAGTTACAGCTTAGAAAAAAAGGTCTTGGGAGTTTCATTGCCAGGTCCTTGAAATAATTTGCTTAATATGCCACTGCAACGAAAAAAATAGCCAATAAAATAGTGAGCATCCTCAGAAATGACTAAACAAAAAGCCATTGTTGTACTACAGTATCAAACATTGCACTGATGCAACTTTGCCCTAAGCAGCACATGCAACAGCAGTCACTTTAGTTCCCTAAGGTTATAGCAGAAGAACACAGCAAGATGAACACAGGTAGCTAAGAGAATAGAGTAGCTGTCTTATGGGTGCAGATTAAAAATCAGTCACTGATATGCTTGTGCTTCATCACATTCCCTAGCTGTGCTCATGGCTCACCCCTGAAGGTCAGGCCACAGCCAGTCACGGTATTGCAGCTCAAGACACAGGAGTGAAACAGATGTCTGGTACATTCCAGCACAACAAGATGTTACAAGATGTCATTAGTTGTAGGTGGGCTACTACTAACAATGATGGAACTAGAGTGGTCTTTTATGAAGTGAAATAAAAAGATAGCACAGAAACAGGCACTTGACTCATGGCAGCCTTTTAAGGACAAAGAGAAAGGCTGATTGCTGTGCTGTTTCTGCAGTGTAAGCCTAATTTATGACACAAGCATTCTCCTCCACAGAAATGCCAGAAAGACCTCTTAGATATTTGAGGATATCTACAAATCTTCCTTTATTCAGTGGTTTGAAAAAGACCCAGTGAGGTCCTAAAAATTTATAGGGGAGTCGTTGATTAAAACAAATGAGACAATGGTTCCTCAGGAGAGAGCAGCATGAGTTGTATACATCAAAATGATATTATTAAAAAGGCAACCCCACAGAAATGTTTCATTTATTGTACTGGAAAAGTGTTTATGAATTGGGTTTTTTTCCACAGTAAGACAACCTGCTTTACTCTGCATTGGTGACAGAATCATTTGTTCTTTCATTATCCAGGTTATTTATTATTTTAAGTACTGATCCGTTGCAACTTTCCTGACTTATCACAAGACAACCACACTTCTGGGAACAAGATGAAATACAGCCAGGAGAAACAATTTTTTTTTGTCAACGTAAAAAATACACTGCACTGGCACCCCAATTTAACACTTCATTCTTTGTGCCATGCTTTTGTTTGCACATCATTCTTCTGTAGAAAAAGCCCAGGAGAGCAGTGACACACACCTGAATCAATCATTCAACACACAAATCAGTTTAAGTAAATCCTTACTGAGCAATGGATTTAAGTCTGTCCACTTGAGAACCCTCATTTAACTTCAGGCATTAAATACACTCTTCCTCTCCTGTAACAAAATATTCCCACCCATAATTTCCACTTCTTCCTCCTAAACATGACACAAAGAAAAGTCTCAGTTAAAGATTAATGAGTTGTACTGTCCTTGAACAGTACAAATTTTCAGTGAAGTACAATAGCAGATTTTTTCACCAATAATCAACATTCAGGACTCTCAAATATGCAAAATTTCAAGAGTTCTTTTAAGAACTCTTATCTCTTACAATTTTACTTAAGGAGCTCTCATACCCCTCAGTAATGCTGATTGACTATTGGGAAGGCTATTCCCCCTCTTGATAGAATATGTGGTTTTTGAAACCACATCCTGACTTTTAAGAGCCACTTCAGAGCAGCATGGTACATATTGCTTAAGCTCCCGTTTCCATCACCATCCTTGTCCATCAGACCAAGTCACAGCTCTAAGCAAGAGGCTGTATTGATTTTCCACTTCTAACCATGGACCACTTAATTCTCCTTTCTTAACCCCTCACAGCTCACATTGTAGTCAAAATTAATGTTTCAGCCACCACCATTAACTGACCAACCAATTTAGCTGACCACCTCTAAGCAGCACAGATTTTGTGTGCTTTATGTCTTATGAGATGAGTAACAAATTAATAAAGCTCTTTCTAGCTTATAACTAAGAGCATAGCCTAAAGCAGCACAAATACTTAAATGCTTCTCTTTTCATTCTTAGATTTAGTAATACCTAACAAGAAAGGAGATTTTAAAACAGAAAATAGCTTAGAAAAACAAATCTAGAATAATTGGGTAGGAATTAATCTAAGAATAAGCCCATTGCCCAAAGTCAGACAGGCAAACAGAAAAAGTGAAGAAAAGTTTAATGCTAGAAATTTATTTTTTTTCCTCACAGACTTCTCCCACTGCTAAAGAGAATAACAGAATTACAGGCACCCTGAGGGGATAACAACACATAGAAAGTAGTTTCCAGTTGGCTATGCTAACACTTTTGATTAAGTGAAAACAGCTAAGTAAAACAGACTGAAATACTACAACTTCCATTATTTGATTACCTAAACAAAACAAGTCTGAAACATGAAATACATAGACAGAAACCCCAAAAAGTTTGAAGAGTATCTAAAATATTAATGACCTATCCATGGATATAAAATTATCAATCAAACATTCACAGGTCCTTTGCCAATTCATTCTGAGCTCAAATGAAGCTAAGTTAAGCATCTCTTTGATCCAAGATGCATGCATTATTTAACATTAGCTAGACATTTGTTCATTTATGCAGACACATGCCAACAGGATTTATGCAAGCGGGTACCCATTTCTGCTTAATTTGAAATGTCCTGTCCTGGTTCTCTCTCTGGAATCTAAACCACAATGATTTATAGCTTTTAGGGAGTCTTTGTATTTTAGCAAAAGCACACTTTCAAAAAGCTACAATCAGAAACTCTTCCAGTGGAAGAGTGAGATATATAAAGGCTTCAGTGCATCTCCAAAGGACAAGGTGTCAGCATCTGTGCTGCTGCCTCTTGTACACATATGAGACTCTAGGTACTTCCATATGCTCAAAACCAGCACAGTGATTTTTCATGGTATTTTTTCAGATTTTGTTTTCTGGCATACTAAAATACGCATGTAGGGGTAGATTTTCAAGGGATAGAGGCTGGGAGGCTTGGGTTTTTTGGGGTTTTGGGTTTTGGTGAATTGGTGTGGGGTTTTGTTCCTGGTCTGTGCAGCTGATCAAAATTTGCATCACACACATTAAAATCCTAAATAAATATTTAAAAGAAGACTGTAAAAGAACAGAATGAAAGGGAAACATGAGCTGCTAAGAACTAGCAACAGTGAGAAACTGAAATTATGGGGAAAAAAAATGGCAATAAACTCTGAAAAGGTAAGAGCCTTCAGTTTCTTTTCCCTGTAGACTGTTCCCTGTGTCCCACACTTCTGGAGTGTGAATGTGGACTCAGCTATAGGTACACTCCATTTGAAAACTTTTCAGCTCAGGTATGTTTAAACTTCCTCTCAGTGTCCCAAATTTTCCAGTATTCTTCAGATTTCTTGCTCCACAACCTCTCTTTTAAAGACAAAGAAATTTTGACAGTAATTGAAATAGGAAGTTCATGCACCATTGTTTAAGCTTCCTCCTGCCCTGCCCCCTGCAGCACACAGAACAACACTCAAAACCCAGACTGGATGTGCTCATTGATAGACTGCTCTTAGCATTTAGTATGTGATAAACTTCCAGACGATGGAAGTTTGGCTGAACAACACAAAAAAGAGTCTAAAAATTATAAATTTATATAAATTATAAATTAAAAAATTCACCACATCCTGAAAGATTTCTGTTAACCTGGGAAATATGAGCAAAATCTGTAGCCATAATTCAATTTATTAACAGTGCTGTGGGTAATGTTTGCTTTTAAAGCAAAAAAGAATGATATTTAAAACACAAAAAAGAGTGATATTTAAAACAAAAACAAGTTTAAAAATCAAACAGCACACCATTTATTTCCTCCTGTCCAAACAGACCTCAGTAGCACTCAAGCAATGTGAGCCATGCAAACTGTCACATAATACTGTACTTATCTATCTAGCACTGCTGAATCCAAGCACTGAGTGAGTGAGATACTAACAGAGGGAAAGGCCAACAGAACTAGTGCCATTAAGCTGAAGCAAACAAGTCATCTCCTGTACCTGAGGGGAAAAAAAGTAGATTAATAAAAACAACTAGAGGAAAAAATAATGCTAATACAACAGAACTCAGAAAAATAAAGGGAAGGAGATTGGGACTATCATGAGGGCACATCTTACAGAGCTGAGCCACTATTTTACTGTTTACATTTTGAGGAGCCAGCAACAACAAGATCAGGCAAGCAAGTTGAAAATAGGAGAAAATGCGTCACAGGTAATAGGGACGAAGTGAGGTACTGAACTGATCAATTTTCACAAAGACAACTTCAAATCTACACTCAGGTATGAAACTAAAGGAAAGAGGAGCGTAAAGGCACACAAAGAGACCTGGGAGAACCTTTTCAAGGTCAGCTGATATGGTGCTGCAGAAACACAACAAGAGATCATAAAAAAAACCCTTTGATCAAAAGTAAATCTTAAAAAATGAAATGTTCAGGAGGTTTAACACTTGAAAAAGCATGGGCAAAGAAATATTTTCAAAAGTACCAGGACAGACAAGGATGGGAGGTGGAATAAAGAGGGCATCCTTTGGAGTGTGAGAAATCAAGTCATCTCTGCAATATTCACCTGATACAGTTACACCTCAAATCTGAAACACTGAAAATTCCCAACTTAACACAGGATATGTATTCTAAATAGAACACCTTAAAGGCAAAGCAAATGACACCAGCCAGCAATACCCACTACAAGGCACAGAGTAACCAAAAACGTGGAATTACATACAGCTTACAAAAAATCCAGTTTTTGTAAGCATTTTTAATCATTTTGGCTTAATGCTTTGAAAAGAAAAGATAATTAAAATCACAGGAATAAAACTTGTGCTCCTCAACCAAGGACACTTCATCCAGCATCCTAACTACATCAACCAATCAATTAAACTTACTGAGGAAGCTGGACTTCTAACAGGTTTGGGGTTTTGTTTTGTGTGCTTTTTGTCAGGTTTTTACTTTTTTCCCTTTCAGCTTTCGCCTTCTATCTGAAAAAAACACAAATTTTGAGCTTGATGAAGTTTATTGGCAAACTGCAGCTTCAGCAAGGAATGAACAGCTCCTGCTAAGAAAGAGAAGTGAAGCATTGCCATAAGAATCAAACCAATAGACAGCTGTGGTTCAGCTCCCCTTCTCTGGCAATAGCTAATAAGCAATGTGAAATGCCATCTGCTAATAGTTCGTATTTGGCATAGCACAGTATCATTACAAGACGTATGGGAATCTCTTGGTTCTCCCTAACAAAATAATTGTTTGGAAATAGTCATCCAGACATCATCTAAGAAATATCTGCAAGCGTATACAGTGCTTTTGCTGGCACAGGTATATAAAAAATGAAGTGATCCTCAGGGTTGCTTTAACTTCATGCTGTTGCAGACCATTAATGCAGCTCGTATTAAATACTTGACTCAGGCAACTATATCCAATACTCACTGTGACATTGCACTGTCATTGCCTCTTTGAAAAATTAAAGAATAATCTCCAAAAGCTCCCAAATACACTCACTAGAGTCTTAACCTTGACACATAACAAAATTTCAGTTATTCTTTGAACATAAGGGCAAGGATTAAACAACCCAGAGGTGCTCTCTCCTTCATACTGCTACAGTTCACTAGTGGCCCAAATGAGCCATCTAGCACCATTACTACTAAATTTTTCCTCTTCAGAATAAAGCCACAGTTTTATTAATCAATTTGAGTTCTTCAGATGAGAGCACTTACTAGTATTATTTTGCTACTATCATGCACATACTGTGATCTACACAAGACACAAAAAAGCCTTTAGAAAACAACCTGTAGAGGTCTACCACCTTCCACTGACCTCCTTCAAAATCATATTTGGCTCTGATTCAGCCTTTTATTGCTCTTTGGCACTAGTAATCCACCATTTGATTGTTACAAAAAAATTGACAGCTGATGTGCCTACAAACAGAGCATGATACTTTAAGTGGATTAGGAAGAGATGAATTCTCAAGAAACAAAGTTCCTGAGTTTATGCTAATAAATTTACTTTAAAAGACTAAATTAAGGAGAAACATGCAGATTTCCTTAAGCACTTCTATTTTGCAGTGAAGATGCAAAAGTGCTGCTCATGACAGACTACATTTTCTGTACTGCTGCACAGTATTCCAAGTATTTCTGTAATAGTAAGTTTTTCCAAAAGCAAATTTTGCCTTCACCAAACACCACAGCAGAAAAGACATGAATGCAGTTAGCAGAGGGGAACATATTTATCATGCAATTAGCTATATAAAGCTGCATTGTTCTCTTTCCCTGTTTACACTGTACAGATCAACAAATGAGATGGAACCAGCTTTACTAGATTGAATTTTTCCAATGGAAAAACCAACTTCACCATCAGAGTTGTCAAGATAGACGCTACATGAATGAAGAAATGTAGATGTGACTTTTTTACTGTCAAGAAGTATTTAGGAATTAATAGCCTATCATGTAAAACCCAGAACAGGACAAGCAAAGCTAGAACAGCATGTTATAGTTACAACAGTACATGGCATAGAAACATTTTAGTTCTCTAAAATAGTTTTGAGTCATCTTTGCAGCATAAATGTGCATAGGTAGGGGGCTGCTATCACCGGTGAGTTTAGTAACATAGAAAAGCACTGTTCACAATTTTACTGAATTTACATTCATCTTTGCTTTCATGATTCTTGGTCACTTTTTAGTTTTTTATGCCTTCCTTAACTTTTAGAGTAAAATAACAATTTCACCCATCAGAATTCCAAAAATATCAAGGAACAGTAAAGAAAAAAAGTATTCAGACTGAACATGTGTCTCAAAAATCCTTTAGATGACATTTTATAGCACATCTTAGTTGTGTTTTACTGGGCAACACAGGTAAGCAAACTGGGTGGAGACCTAAAGCATTTTTATAGAAATTAATCACTAGGAAGAATTCACCCTTTCTCCTGTACAAAAATTTGCTTCATTCTATAATTCACAGTAGCATATATATAAAACTTAAGCAACTTACTTTGCAGTGGTCATACTGCTGCTGTAAGGTTGGGACATCCCCTCCAACAGGCATTTGTTTTTTCAGTTCTTCATCTTTTGCGTTCAGCCATTTGATTAACTCTTCCAGGGATGTCAGCAATCTGTTCCATTTCTCTGCACTGGCCTCCAAGTGAGCCCTGTGAGACAGCATAACAGCAGCTTTAAAGTCCTGAACGGCAAAAAAAGCGTGGGAAAACTATAAACAAAATGACCTCCATCAGTAAGATGAGAATGTTTCAAGTGTTTAACTGCAAAGCAACTTTGTGTTTTAAAAAAATCTCTATTCAGAACACTTTGCACATCAAATCCAAATAAGCAGAGGAGAAACATGGGAACACAGACAAATATGTCCCCGATGCTTTAACTCATCTAAAACCTTGAATACTGCATGTCTAAGCAACATAACAAATTGCTGTGTTTAGTTGTGACTTCACCACTGTTGTGCAACAAAACCACAAGCATTATTTTGCGGAGCTAAAGCAGGACCTTTCACACCAGGACCTTGACTCTCCAGAAGCAAAATCCAGCATGTCCCACCAGCAGTGATCAACAGCAAATTGCCTGTGCTGCTGAACATATCAATCAGTGATAAAGGTTACTTAATAAATCATCTTTCATCCATGTTGAGTTACTAGACAATTACTACAGTGAATCTGTTCCTCACTTTAACTTAAAAAAGAAGTCAAACTCCACAATATCTTTTTCTATAATTTTCAGAAATACCTTGACTTGAAGTCTTCTCCTTGCAGGGCCTAAAAGATGCATCGAAAACTTCAACAGGGACCAGCTAACCCTCGTTTACTGCAGTTATTCTATGCTACAATATCATTCAAGACCAGCATGTACCTAATTTATATCAGCAAATACCAATTGCTTTCTTCACACAGACAGGGGAGTAGAACTGAATGATTTTCAGTCCAGTCTGACATCAGTTCTTCCAGTTTCTCCCCTGCTTCTGAAGGATGAATGAACTACTCTATTCTCTTTCCTATTTTGCACATTGTTTGCTATCAGGGTTTTTTTTCTGATTCAGTGTGACTCACACCTAGAAACTTTCACCTGGCTTGTCTTGTATTATCATTTCAGATGGCATTAGAGTGAATGTTTGTGGCTGATACAACAACACTTGGATTGAAGGGATAATGGGCTGCAAGGTTAACTTCAACACAAGCTTTGGCTTGTTTGGCCACACTGAGATCTCCCAGCAATACTTGGATAAGTGAGTAATAAAGCAGTCAAGTAAGGGTATATAAGGAAGGAAATTCAAAGAAAAAAAAAAAAAAGACATTTCTGAAACGGAAACTAAGTACCTTTAGGAAGAGGAAACTATTCTCCTTCACCCCCATGAAGGAAAGCACTTAAGTAACTAGGGAAAAAATATAAAATTTAAATACTTGCTAGAAGTTACATTTTACTGCCTACAGTTTTGTGTGTTATGGTTTCTGTTGTCCCTTCCGGCTCTCACTGATACCTTTATCTCAACACTGAATTACAACAAGCTGCTTGTTCAGGCCTAAACAGCAGAGTCAGCATCCCACCCTGCCCTGAAGCACAAGCAAGCTGTTGTGTTGGCCTTGGCCTGCAGGCCAGCAGCTTCTGAGCAGAACTTATTGTCTCAACCCCCCTGATATTTTTTCAGGTACTTAGAACTGGTCCCTCTTTTTTGAAGTGAAAACAGCTATACTTATTAATCAGGCAGAGGAGAGATACTGCCACCTCATCTAAGCCAAGGTAGCCCACATTTGAATTTACAGTTTTGCCATTAGACTGATTGATAAACATATATATCTTTGAGGATCTCTAGTAGCAAATACAATTAAAATGTTCAGATTTATAGCTTTCTGTACATTTGACAGCAAAATCTCTATTCATTATGACTTCTAGTACATAAGCAGCTCTCACCTCTAAAAACTGGCACTTTCAAGACTCTAATTATTTAGTAGAATTCTTGTATGCAAAATAAATTGGAGCTTTGTAAGGAGGGGAAAAAAACAACTAGATAAAGGACAATTTAAGGGTGATTCACCACTATTTAACATAGAGTGCAATGGTATTAATAGTGAAAAAACTAATCTGATAATAATGTGAATGATATAGCATATTATAAATGTATGGTAATTTATCACTTAGTAGTTGTGTGCATGCCAAATTAATGTCAATACCAAAAATAACACTAGCAAGCACATGGTTTCAGAGTCCAGTGCAAGTTAATCCTGCAGAGATGGAGCAGTAAGGGGTGGAGAGGAAATGGACTATACCAGCAGAGACTTCAAAATTTTTCACTGAACACAAATTGACCTAACCTCCCAAAGAAAGACATTAAAAAGGGAAAAAAAAAAAATACACAGGGAAAAACTCATCCAGAATACAGTTCTTTTAATCTTATCAATAGCCATACTGAAAATGAAAGCAAGATGCAACAGCCGAAGAGCAGACACAAGCATTCAGTTCTCCTGGGGAGCAAAGAAGTACACATTCAGTAAACCCCATTCAAAGCAAATGCTGCACAGGAGCAAGAGCATCAAGATATGCTTTAAATTTCAGTGTAAAGTTTTAGTATCAAGTTTACATTTGTCATACAGACATTATCAGAGACAGAAGATAAACTATGCAGAAGTTCTGAAATGTTTCTTAAGTTTTTCTGTTCTCTGAGTGAGGATTTCTCACCTTTATTTTGGAATTGGTACTTCTACTGATTAGCAACCTGAAAACAAAGCTTCAGGTGTTTCTGCTCATGTGACAAATGAATTAGCTTAGAACTAATAAACTCAAGGATTTACCAGGTGAAGTGGTGGCTTAAGAGTCTGCTCTGATCAAAATAGAGGTCACTTATAGATGATTGGTTTTGAGCATGACTTGGAGACAAATATTCAACAGCAGCAACAACCTGGTATGCAAAAGCACTCCTAAGGGAATCCTGGATGAACCTGAAGAACACAGATGCTCCCATCCAACTGACCAGACTGGGAGCAACCCTCCCTTCCCCTCCCCATGCTGCATAAAATCATCCAGAAAACAGCAACTCTGACACAACTCCCCTTCTGTTGACCCTGAGAGGCTCTCTTCACAGCTGGAGATCTCCTCAGCTTTTGCTTCTGCTATGGAGGTAGCACTTTTCCAACTGAGTGACAAGGGAACACATGGAATAAAAAGAGATTGGTGGGTGGTCTAAATATAGAGAAACAGAGAGAAATTCCTTTTCCCGTTTCTTCCACACTTTTACCTCTACCCTCTCCCAAACACTAACATTCTCACATCTCCTGCCCCAGGAGAAAAGAATCTCCCCTAAACATTTGGCTTTAAAAGGCAGACCTCCACAAGTCTGCAGCTTTGTTTTCTTCCTAAGAATAAGATAAAGAGAGAAAAAGAAAGAAGCCTAAGTCTACAATTTCAAGGAGAGACGTGCGGCACCATAGTCACTGCAAGCACAGGTTTAAGCAGCTTCCATGCATTTAAAAACATGTCAGAACAGTGCTGCTTTTCCAAGGAACTCCCTTTAGCTACAGTAGCAAAGAAATAAACTCAACACAGTGACTAGCAACACCAGCTCAGAGGACTGAAGCAATGAGAAAAACTCACACTGCCTCTGTTTGGGAGAGCAGTACTTTCAGAAATTAAAAATCAGCATAATCAGAATGTACACATACCTGAAAACATTCTAAAAAGCTAATGGAAAGTTTAATTTAGAAGCACTATCCCAAGCTAAAACCCATAACGAAACAATCAGCTTTTTCATTCTTCAGTCCTAGCATCTAAGAGTTACATGTTGTTTTCACTAGAGTCATCCATACAGATTTGCTTTTCAATTCATCCTTGTAAAAAGATACACCAAGAAAGCAAAAACTGAAGGCAAGCAGACTTCTTATCAGTTCTGCTTTGTTACTCCCCTGTGAAGGTCTTCAGGACTCTTGCACAAGTAAGAAAAGTGAACTGCAGTCAAAGAACAGAGCAAAATACATGAACACAAATACTACCCTCTTTTCAGTAGTGACTGAGATTTGAAAGGTTAATTTACTTGTCTTAGATTTGCACCAGTATTCTCATTCTTGCCTATCCTCCACTTTGATCTCAAGTGACATGAGTCTCTGCAGCACTGCAGGTACCAGCAGAGTGACATTAATGCTGCCCAATGGAATACACATGCCATACCTATGAAGAAGAGAAAAGATGGGTCTATATTCAGAAGATGTACTCCCAATTTCTGAGCACTGACTGCACAATTGCTCTTTCTGTACTATAGCCTTGGAACTCATAGCTGTACATGATAAGTGGCTCGAAGGCCTTTTGTCATGGCCATCCATTTTTCCTGAATTATGAACAATGCCAGGAATGGCCAAGCAACCCAGTGGTTCTTGCTGGGACTCCACAATTGACAAGCTCTTCTTTTAAGAGCATACTTTTGTCTTTCTGTCACACATACATGTGAATAAATCTCATAACACCTCAAGTCCAACAGCTCTTGCATTAAATTGCAAATGCAGTGGAGCCAGTCTCTGCAAGCCCCTACACCAAACTGCTTGGTTCTTTGGGTTCAAGTTCTGCCTGTGGGCTTTCAAGGAGCTGATTTACCTGTTTCATTTAACTGTTTAGCACTGCTAGGTTGATGATGGGATAAGTGGATGTGCAAAGTAAATACAACATTTTCCCTCTATTTTACTAATTCAACCTCTTGTTCCTGAATTTCAGGGTCAGCTCATTTTCCTGGCCTTTGAAATATTCATATGCTTAACATTGTCATTTTCTTTTAAAAGAACAGTTTTCTCAAACCAATAAGCAAGTGGTTGCAATTAAAAGCTCTAGAAATTATTTTCTGTGTAGCTCATTTTCATGTAGAATTTAATTCAATAATGAATATGGCAGTATCTATTTCAAAAATGGCATCATAAAGATCTAACAATTACCACACTTGAGCTTGGCACAGATAGGGTCAAAAACCTGTAAAATGCATTCCTTAGTAATAAGTATGTTATTTTTTTTTTCAGTTGAATAGCAGCAATTAACAATTTGAAACCAATTAAATGGATCAAGATACTTAAGATGCAAGTTCTATTAACTTAGTAATTTCATAACCAAAATTTTTTAAAAACAAAACCATCAACAAACTCCTGATTTCTCCTCAAAGAAATGCCAGATTTGCAGAGTTATTTCACTGACACTGCCATTGATTTTCAATAAAGAAAGACTCAATGCATTTTCTGGAAATTTTGATGCAAGGTCAGCAAGTTACGACTGTGAAGCTCTGGAGAAAAAACAAGTAGTTAAGCCTACCTGGTGAACAAGTTCACCAAGTTTTTATAGTTACAATCAGGGTCCTTCATGAAAGAGAATAGATATTTCATTGCAATGCTGTGGTCATATTTGTCAGGTCTCTCCGAAGACAGGAACTGTGCCCCATCACACCTTGAGGTTTTCATTACTCACCTGATGTTAGCTGACTTTGCCTTCAGGTCATTCCAGCGCTGGTTCATGTCATCAAGCCGGTGCTGGAGCAGAGCAGCTTCCTCAGAGTTTCCCAAGGCTTTCACCATTTTCTGTCTGTTTCCATCAATGCTTTTAAAGATGTCATTGTGGGCATCAATCTCAGCTTGGATGTCCTGAAATACCAGCAAGAAAAGTTCAAACATAGTTTTGTAAGTAGAGGAAGGGAGAGCTGACTCTAGTGAGTACTCTTAAACACTTGGACAGAGCATGTATTCCAGCTTCCTTGGGTGGCTCTGATAAAAGACGCACAAATTAACGTCACTAGAAAAGGTCTAGCTTTCTTAAGTGTGAGAAAAGGAGTCTTAAAGTCATCCAAGGCTGTGAAAAAGGAAATAGAATTATAAACACCAAGTTCTGTGATGTTGTTTTGTATCACTGAAGGTAACTGTCTCCTGTTCACCCACGCATTTCACACAGTGTGGCATTTGCAAATGCACTAGAACCCATTTCCTCTCCACAAATTACACAGATTCAGCCTTAGCTATGTCATCTCTTTCTTCTATGAAACAAAACATTCCTGAAACTTTATACAGTCTAGTGAAATGCAGTCTTTATCTAGTATTTTAGGTCACACATGATGAAAGCATTAAACTAAAATCTGTCCCCTTAAACTACAGCTAAATGGTTACAGCAACCAAAACTCCATTTTTATAATTAAACTACATTGCAGTATGGTCTGAATATATAGAGAGGTAGACATAAAACGGCAGGATGCATTACAGTCTGAATTTCATAGTTAATACTAAAAGGAAAAAGAAAAGCTTGTGATTTCCATTCAGTTGATTCATTTCTCCTCCCCTTAGAAATTAAACACATTTTATTCTCTCATCCACCATCTGCCTCAAGAAGCACATTACAGATGTTGTCTTCATCTAATTGAGCACAGTAGTATTTTTAAAACACATAATAAGAGCAAACAAAACTTCCTGCACCACCGCCAATGGTTTCTAGAATCTGTACATCTATCTACACTCCAATAAAGCAATGTAAATGTATGGAAAGCCAGGAGGTATACTGGCTGTCTCAAAAGGATTAATCAATGAAGATTATGACAGGAAGTTGATGCAGATAAAAATAAACTTCTTTTGCAAAGGAAGAAATCAAATAAGTGAAATTCCTTAAAGGTTTTATTCTTCCGATCAACTGCTCAGTAATCACCATCTGTTCCTAGATGCAGAAAAGGAGGGGGCTTTTGTACCTCCACATCCTAAAGATGTATTCCTGCTGGCACACATACAAATTGAAGTGGAAAAGCAGACATGAATTTGAGATAGTGCAAAAGCTTTCTTGGGTAAGTGAAGAAAATTTAAAAAATCAGGATTCAGCTGAGGAAGTGGGGAGAGGAGAGATGAGGCAGTAGGGAAGGTGGTGAGAGAGGGAGGGGGGCACTGGTGAAGCTCTATCTGGCCAGAAGAGCTCCCGTGTGACTTTGAACAGCTATCTTTCTTTGCCCTGAGATTCACTCCTTTAAAGCAGGTAAAAAGACACTTTTGCTGTCATTAAAACAACCCAATAAAAATCACCATTCTAAACACAGAAACAAAAATGACATTTAAAAGGAAAAAACCAAAATGGAATTGTCTGATGATCAGCCAACTCAAATAAGATGGCAGAGTCATCAGCTGAATTAGATGTTTATCTGAAAACATTTGCAGCTCCTGTCCTCACAACTCCAACATGCATGCAGGTGCAGTGAAACCCAACTCAATCCCACACAGCAGGAGATACAATCACTGTACAGCAGTTACAATTCCAACTGCCATTACAATTCTGTGATACAAAAGCTGAATCATGCAAAAAATTTGTCTTTCCTTCTTCCAAGTCATAAATGACAAATTCATTGCAAATAAACTTATCTCTAATTCCATCTTACAGTAAATATTAATTGTAAACCCATTTACTCTATAAACTTCATAAAGTATTATTTGATTTTACTTGAGAGGACAATTCAGCAGGCATGCTCAAAAATGTTTCATTCACAATGATTTGATTTGAAGGGTTTGATTCTTACATTTTCCAGGGATCATGTTACATTGATTAAAGTACAATAAATCTGCTGTTCATATTCTTGAGTCCCACCTGTAATAAACATGTTAAAACAACTCAGTTCAAAGAATAAAGTTTCATAATTAACTTCTCTCTCATTTCTGATTTCCATTTTCCAGGTAAAAACCAACAAACCACTGCTAGTTGATAGGTAACCCAGCAGGACTGATAAAGTTAATGAATGTGAGTTTGTCACAGTCCTCAAAGAATAGATGGAGAGAAATTCAAATAACATACCCCACATCAGTATGCACATGGAAGAAATAGAGTAGAAAAGTGGGATGTGAAAAATGACTAACAGCAAGAAATGGACACAGTAAGTTATAGTTATTCTCCAAAAATGACACAAAACATCTGGATTTTTATTCAGGTATTGTCACTGCCTACTGGATAATGGGCTCCCATCTTATTCTAAGATTGTTGCAATTGGTAGCAAGTGGTAATACTCTTCTTTACTCACTGTGTTATCAGAGGCTTCAGTTCTTATTTGTAAACATGTGGTTGCCCTCCCTTCAAATTTCTTTCTCCAAAGTGGAAAGGACTTCATCATTCTGTAAACCACTCCAATTTATGTTTCTCCTAATCTATTAAAAATTTATCTTTCTCCTGCCTTTTTCTTAGTCTTTGATTCTCTATTGTCCTCTATGTGGCAAAAAAATGGGATGGAAAAAGTTGATTATGCCTGCTCAGGCCCCGGTGAGGATTCATTCTAGTAAGAGTTAATCCACTTTCAATTTTGCAATACTTTAGAAGAAACTCTCAATATTCCCCTATTATCACATGGAAGTTCCCATATTCAGAGTCACAGGGGAAACACTGGCAACACACTGGAGAATGCAGAAGAAGAGGGAAAAGTTCTGTTGCTTTTGCTGCATAAACAGGATACTACTGTGAAACTCCATCATTGCTCTTAACCCAATGCTTAAGGGATCTGGGCCAGAGTGGTGTCCCAGTGCATGTGAAACAAATCAAAGGGCAAAGAAAAGAAAAACAAAACAAAAACACAACAGAAAAAAAAACAAAAACCCTAAAGAAATACACTAGAAACAGAAAATGTCTTCTTGCTTTAATAACTTTTTTTAGGCACTACTATAGAGATGCCAAGTTTTCCTAATTTTGAAAATATTTATATGTACTTGTCTGCTAAACAGAATAGTTAATTTACTGTATGAGGTAAACAGATTTATTCACACGCAACTGCTTGCAGGATTAATGCCCTAAATTAAAAGAAAGCTGTTTGAGGAAAGAATTTGTCCTACATATAAATCAAGGTGAAAGCTTCAAAATTTGAAAGACAGAAAGAAGAAATAACTAGATTGGTATTCAGATATGTACTTAACCCTAGCCTGACTATTAAAACATTGCCACTTCCTTAAACTCCTTTTAAGTATTAAGATCAAACTTCTGCCTGTTTCCACTTTGGTATGGTGATTTCAAAATTCTATTTCCATTCTTAATCTTCCCTGACTTCTTTGCTTCTCTCCCTCTTTCCCCTTTTTCCTGCAGGATTTAAGCTTTCATTTTATGTTTGAGTTTGATTTTAAATCTTGTCTCCATAATACAAAACCTGCTTTTTGCTTTAACACCTATCAAATAAAATGTAAATGATCATGCAATGACAACTGAAGAGCATGTGTCTTTAAAGAATGTATAAATATGTGCCACTCAGTGAGGCTGCAGATGGCAATACTGAAAAGGACCCAAAAACACAGTTGACTCCCTTTGAAGTTGCCACTTAGAAGAGCCCAAAGGCAGACTGGAGTGACATGACCATGGTAAAAGAAAGTATATGATGAAGACTGGAACAGAACCAACTTATGAGCCCAACTCCAAGATCAACCAGCTATTAAACTTTCGTCTTTTTCTTTCCCCCTTACGGACTGCAAGGATATGTTAAAAGCACTTACAGCACTAAGCATAATTGTCCTTTGGAAGCTATCAATACTTTATAAAAGGCAAAAGATCTCCAAGCCAAACCAACATCATTCCCATGATGAGTCTTTTTTCTAAATGATGACTCCAGAGGGCCTCTAATTCACTCTGCAATCCCCTAAGCTATTAACAGACTCACTTCTACTCACATTTTTTCAGATTTTGTTTGTCTGTATTGGCAATATACCAGTAAAGACAGTAACACAGGCGAAGTATTTCCTTTTTCATATGGCCCAAACACTTCTGCTGAACTCCATGGCCAAATTAAAGGGGAAGAAATGATGCATTTTAAAATACACGAAATGTTACTATATTGATTTATCAATAACTACTAAAAACAACTAATACAAATGCTGGGGTGATAACACAAGAAAAAAGGAAGGTAGTTATTCCAAACAAGGAAATTATTTTATTCTGTAAGGGAAATAAGTATATTCTCATATAAGAAACCTTAATAAAATTTTTCTTACACATAGGACACAAAATTCAACTTAGTCTCTCAAAAAAAAAGTCAACAACATTCTGTACCAAATCATACCTTCACAGAGGGTTTTAAGGCAGGACTCATGAGCATTTTATTATGAAGTTTTTTGAACCCACTATATACAGTAAAATTCTGCATTACACTGCAGTTATATTTATGTTTATTAGGAAACAGAATTCCACTGAATCTTTGTAAACATCTGACCACATATCAGGGATGGCAAGTTATGCCACACAAACTACATATGGCTTACAAGAAATGGACATGCAGGTACAATGTTGATGTGCAACAAGCCTGGCAGCATTTTGTGTTGGCCCACAGAGTACTAAATCCTTTTAATCCCCAGGTAGAAGCCATCTGTCAAGGCTTTTGAACCACATGTTTATCTTAAAAGGAATTAGTGGGGTTGAAGTTGACTCTTCATAAATGAAAATAACTTGAAAAATTGCATTTTCCCCAGCAAAAGTTACTCCCAGGATATTTTGCCAGAACAATTTTGTACTTCTTGCACCCAATACAGATCATGGCTGTGAGTGGAACAGGTGCACAGAATTGCAAGTTCAATGAAAATGATTACCCCATTGCCTTCACTGACGACTTTCAAGTCAGCAAAGACAGTTACAGAAATGCTGCACTTGCCTCTTTCAAAGGTCAGAAATAAATGTGATGACTGCTCATCAAAATACCTGCAGAAAAATCTTCCAGCTGGAACAGCTGGAAGAAAAACGTCAGTGCCAACCAAAGGACATAACTGCACGCCACAGCAACAGCGAGAATGTTGTTCTTTGGGGTCTCACAGCAGGTAGCAAAGGAATGGACTTTTTTTTTCTTTAATAGCAGATTGTTTAGTTTATCTTGAACCAAGTACATTTTACCTGCTGCTGCCAACTGCCTCTGGGAACATTGCTGTGGCAGATACTCCTTTTAGCCTATGCTTTACTTGGAGCTTTTCACTTTCTGATTACTCTTAAGGAAGGAATAAGAATTAGGGCATGATAGAGGTGTATGAAACTGGCGACTGAGAAATGGAAACTGGACTTTTATTGGTCTCAGCCCTAAAATGCTGGGGGTAGCTGGGAAAAAGAGATGCTTGTACAAAAAGATGGCTAAAAACATCTCATCTCAACCAGGAAGTGTCTTCTCTGATGTCAGAGAACAGTCATGACTTTAGAAAGGCTCATCCCATCTGCTGTTTCAGAGGCCTGCCTGCAGCAGCAGTTGCTGTTAAGCAATCCTTTTACAATGAATTCACATTCAGAAGTAGTAGCACACATTGAAAACTTTTAGGTAGAATTGGCATTACCTTAAATCCACCAGCGCCAGAAGTGTATAAAGACAGACATTAAACCTCTCTCAAGTGTCATACACAGACCATACTGGATATCACTAAATCCACTGCAACTATAGTGTAAGATCAAAGCAATTTACAAAGCAATTTGCTGCAGATATGACAGAAATGCATTTACTACTTAAACTTTCAGATATTTCATGAAGAAAACACAGAAATTTTTTTGGGGAAAACCCACTTTGGGACCTTTTTCACTTCTAATTTTCCTTGTATTACCAAGAGCCTTGTACCAACACATCGAGCTTCTAAAAAGTTGACTTGACTTGCACTTAAGCTTCTTGGCTAGTACCATAAGAGGGGACATATGGTGTAGTTAAAGATTTATTTTATCAGAAGAATGATGATGCACTTACAGGAAGGCTGAGAATGTCACACTGCCTTCAACAACCACTGCAGCTCTATTGCAAGGCATAGACTCAACATCTGAGGGTCACCATAAATGTGTTAATACTAACTAATTTCTGCAGTCACATAATTATGACTGAACAAAGCCAAAGCAGCCCTGCCTACTGCAGTGTTATGTGACTCTGCTTTTGCATAGGAAGGGAGTGCCGTACAAGCTTCTGCAAATGCCATCTGGCTTCTGCATTACGACCACAGAAACAGCACTCATAATTCTCCCTGTAGAACGTACATTAATGAATCCAGAGGGCTGAAAGTAGCTTACAAGCCAGGATCACTGTCATAACGCTGTTTCTCCTGGCAGCAATCACCTCAGGAAGGACAGGATGGGTGTGTGGGGAATCATAAGAGGGACAGATGAAGCAGGGGAGGAAGGGAGCTCGTTTAAAAAAAAAAAAAAAAAAAAAAAAAAAGGAAAAAAAAAGATAACTCGCAAAATAAGCACACACTAAAATTTTAGAATTTGTGATCAAATTCCACCAAATAAAACATTAACCTTCTCCAGCACCAAAGTATCTTTTTGTGTTGTATTTCAAATTTCAGCACAGTACACAACAAAATTTCGCAGCAAGCTTCAAGCTAAAAAATAAAGCAGAGCTGTGAGACCTCTAAGTTTTGGGTTCAGCGAGAATTGCTATGATCAATTTTTTTAAGATAAACACTGGAATATTCATAGTCACAGGGGAGGGGCTGGAGTTTGCAAATACCAGGGCTTGTATGATTCATAAAATATTAGAAACACTGTTAAAACTTCTCCCTTAATGAAGTCATGAAGCATCTCAGAGTCTGGCACATGTCCTTATTGTTACAGGGTACCACAGCAGCAGCTACAAGAGAAGAGTGAAGCTCAGATGACAGTCTGGGAGCAAGAGAGGATCCAGTGACCTACACAGTGAAGAAATCAGATCACAAATGCTTTTACTCTTAGCTACCTTTGGAAGAGTCATGTTGGTGGGATCCTGAATAGTGCCTGTCTCAACTATACTTCTGGCTGATAAATAAAACTGGTAAACTAGTAACTACTGAGTAGTTACAAATCTAACAACTCAAGTTTCCATTTCAAAAGAACATCCTAAAGTTTAGAGAAACACAGAGTCAGGCTTCACAAACTGCTCTCCTACTGTGGGATCACATTTTTAAGGTGTTTAATTTTAATTCATAAACAAACTGCTTTGTCTTTTGTTACATACTGTGGTCTTGAAGGGTACAGGAAGTTCATATGGTGGAAAAAAAAGATAAAGCAAATCTTACAGTGGTTACAAACATGCAAATGAGGTTTCACCAGATGTGATGACAAACAGATGAAAACAATCTGTTCTTTAACATTCTCATGTCTCTTGCTCATCAGCACAACCACTGCAAAGACAACCCTCCTGCCTCTAAGAATTACTGCTACCAACCTGGTAAGAGAAAGAGTAACAAGTTGGAATAAACGAAGAACAGATGAAACAATAGGAAAGGCGCATATTCATTGGAAATAATTCTGCTTATAAATGCCGTCATGAGATCTTCCAATTCAACTAAAATAACACAACCAAATTTAACAGCAAATTCCACAGCACTTCTTTATGTCAATAGTGGAACAAGGTCACAGGTAGCATGTAATGCGCCCTTATACCCTTGACTTAGCAAAGCCCAAACTGTTCATTTCCTTTGGAGTTTAAATAAAAATACCAACAATTAGAGGACAGGCTCTAAAAGTAATCTTGTAGGACCTGAAATGAGGAAGATAAGCAACATTAGATTTCCATAAACAGAGTACACATAAACAGCAACACAGAAAACCTAAGTTAAACATCAACCTGCCTTTTTTATTTACTGTGTAACTTTCAAAGGCCTTTTTCAAAGGCATGTGTTCCAGTGACCATCATACCTTTTCAAACTTTGTCAGCAACTCACGTAAGCTGAAGTTCAAGCCAATCATCATTGTCTCCCGAAGCCTACATTTTCCTGTTACGTCCTCCAAGCCAAGTCTATAGCCTTCAAAAATTTTCTCTCCTTTTCCACCTATACAGTCTCAAAATACTCCAAGCACTCCAGTGCGTGTCCCACTCCTGGGCTGTGTTCCCCTGGGAACAGTTCACACAGTGCCATCATCACAGTCTCTGTGTCCCTGCTCCTTTCCATGGGCTGGGCATCCAAGGGTGAGCTGCTGACACTGGGTGCTGCTCCTTGCAGGGCTGACCTGACCTCATGGTACTGTGGGGATCTCCTTGGCTCCACACCTCCCCAGGACTGCCTCCAGCTCACCTCAGCAATGGTCTGCAGGATCCAAATGCTTCTTGCATACCTCAAGCTCAATGTTTAGTCCCAAGTGACTCTGAGTGAGAGAAGCTATAACCTGCTGGTATATGACAGGTGGAGAGGAGGAACACGTGCTTCCATGTTGCTCCATTCAAGGGGAAAAAAAAGTCCACAGAGAAATTCACATCTATAGAAAGCATCAAAACTCAAATTCTCAGACAAGTTAAAGTGGGATGAGACACACTTCATCCTAGGAAAGACAGTGGTGTCACTGGACAGAAGGCCATCTCTCCTCTGCCTTCCTCAGAGCCAACACCATGGGCTGGTGCTGCTATGGCAGTAATCAGGCACATCCAGCTCTCTTCACTTCGCCCAGGAGATGCTGCACCACAGGAAAGCCAAGACCCATTAGAAGTCGTCCAAAAAATAACTTCCTTTGTGTAAGCAAAAAAAAACATCCAGCAAAGGATCCTGCTGCAACCTCCAAAGCCTTCGCTGGGGATCTCCTCCTCTTGTGCCGCCTGCTCTGACAGCCGTGTGGTAATCTATCCCCAGCATTTGTTTATTATTGTAATCAGCATCCTCCCTTCCAGCAGCCCTGGTACTGCTCCGAAGCCAAGCACACTCCCCCTTCCTGGAGGCCTCCCCGCTGCAAAACCACCACCACCCCTGAGGCTGCAGAAACCCCAGACCAAAACCCCTCACTTGCCCCTTTTTCCTTCCCCTCGAACAGAAAGGTGGCTGCTCAGTCACTGCGCAAGCTTTGGAGCTGTAAAAGCAACCAGTGCTGCACAAAGCCACCACGGGCTGGGGCTGCTCAGGAGGGCACGCTCGGCGAGCCAGATTGTTTTCCATATGAGCCTCTGCCTGCCCGCGGGAAACCTGACACCCCATGGGTGGCTGCGAGGAAATCACTCCATTTCCAACCATTCCCACTGGAAACCCCGTGTGCATGTGAAGGCCTATTTAAGCTGCTATTAATGCCTTCCGCACAAACACACATTACTCAACCACCAAAACCAGATTCAGTAACAGTTGCCAGCAAGTCAGCAAATGTATAATTAAAACCAAACCATCAACCCATCCCTTGCAAAACCCGTTACAACTAATTCTCCTACGAACACATTGGGTATCACATGTTGCTTTTACTTTTATTTTATTTCACCCAACCATCATATGAAGTACCAATGAATTCACCAGCAGCAAAGCTGTCTCTGAAATAATTCTGAGCTGGTGGATTATACTGGTATATCTAGTATGGGTGAGGATTTTAAAAATAATTCTGTAGGGGGAAAAAAAATACTGGCATTAGCAGGATATTTACTTGGTTTATTTGTACTTTGCCTCCTGTCTGTATGTTTTATGCGGGCATATTACACAAACTGCAGAAGTGCTTGCAAAATAAACTCAGGAAAGTTTTCCAAAGGTGACAGAACTAAGCCAGCTTTATAGCCCATATAACAGATCAGCTTAAACAGTCTGAATTTATTCCACTGCTTCTGCAAGCAAAAAGCCTATTTATCATGTTCACATACTATTCGCTTCCAAATTAACGACTTACAAAAGGAAAAATTACACATTAGAGTGCAAAAGTAAAATCATTCTGCAAGAGAGATAACTAGAATCACTGTTTGAGAATCTCCTTTCTTCTCCTCAAGATAAAGTTTGGATCCTATTCCCCTGCACACTAAGGCTTTCTGCTGCTCTTAGAGAAAAAAAAAACCTTGTAAACCAGAAATGAACAGACTTTAGATCCACTTCAGAGATGTTAGATGCATATAAATAAAATGGGTGTCAGGCTGGATTATAATGAAGCTTCATAACTCCAGGACTGAATCCATATACACCACATTAATTTCATGTTTGTTCTCAGGCTTCATACTTAGATAACTTGTTCTCCAATTTTCATTTGTCATTAAAAAAATCATACATCCTAAATCTTTCAGCACTATTAGATGAAGATGAAATACCCTCTAAGGTGAATAGGTACCATTTTCCATAATTCTATAAAAGGTTATCAAATATTTACATAGAAACCTGATGTTGGACCAAGGCTTCCAGCAAAACAGCTTTGAAAATTATACTGAATAATAACTTTTTCAGTTGCTTTCTCACACTGCAGTATTTGAGAAATTCTGAATATGTAGAAGACAAAGTAACTGAAATAAGTTCTACATTGATACATATTTAATATAGCCTTTGCACAGCCAGCAGTTCTGTGGATATGACATTGTTAGACCATAAGCTCCAAAAATACAACATACATTTTAAGACATCTTTATATTACTTATTGCTAAGTTTTCTTGATCAGCATCATAATTTTCTTTAAAAATAGCTCTGCATACGCTACTGGCAATGAAAATGCAAATTTTATACTGGAAACTACAGTTATTACACAGATGAAATATTTGAATTCTAAAGGCCAAGGAAATTCACATTCTGAGAGTTTAAGCTCTCATGGAAATACATAATCTACAGCTGAAAACAAGCACACCACCAACTGTATAAAAGCATCCTTCCAAATCGCTCTTGTATTTACCAAGATCCACAGCTGGGAATTTAAGACATCGGAAACAATGTACAGCTGCAGAAGATCAGGTGAAGTAAAGCTTTTTGTTACTTTTGGTATTAGTTTGGTGCATTTTCTCATGTGTCTTAAATAAGAACATAAAACTGGATAAAAATAAAACAACCAGCAAACAGCCTTTTATAGCCACTGGCAATGTTTCTAATGGTAGCCTGCAAAATGCAAAGGCCATCACAAGAAAAGCACTTCTATCAATGGTAGGAAAAGGAGAGTCAGCACAGCAGCCTGTGACACAACTACGATCACATCTGCTGGAAACTGTTTTTAGGCGTGGGTTCTGCAGTGCACACCCCACAAATCCAGGCCTAAGAGCCTCATCATTTAGCAAGGCTAAATGCAGAGATTATAAAACTAATAATGAAATTTTACTTCAAAAGCCTTATTACAGCAAAGAATTAACTAAAAATCCTCTACTTTTATCAAGTATAAATCCAGAAGCAAATGAATGTAAAGATACTGCAAATGAACCAGTGAAATCAATGAAATCAAAACTAGGTAAGGAGAAAAAAGTTACTCCATTTCTACTTAAAGTAAAAATACCTGATCAGCTTGGAGATGATCATATATACACCTCTAAAGTTCAATTTCAGGAAAGATAAAAGTCACTTAGACTTTTCTGTGTGAAACAACATTAAATATGTATACAACAAAGAATTTGCTTCCCACTTGAGATGATGTGCAAAATATGCATGAAAAACTGTCATGCTAAACACAACTTGATTTTGGAACGCAAACTCAAGAAAGGGGAAAGGTAGTTGTTTTTTTTTCTTTTCCTAGAAGAAAAATGGAAATATAAAGAGCAGCAAGAACATTAAGAGTAAATAAATGAAGTTGTTTATACTAGGAGCATACATACATCTTAAGTGACTCACAACAGCAAGTAATGACAACAGAAAGATAAAAAGAATAGTGTTGCCTTGAGTGACTCAGATGTAAAGGGCACAGAGGTCAATAGGTGGTTATAGCAAGTCAATACATCCTGTTTTCACTCAAGACATGCAGCTTCACACAGGAACACAAAAAATCCAGCAGTTCAAAAGCACTGTGCTTTCTCATCTTCCTTGAAAAGTATCTGATGTCAATCTGATCAGACCAGGAGGGGGAGATGCCCTCTCCCTTCCTACAGCAGTCAGTATTTACAAGACAGAGTTAACACTGTGGTCCAGCAAGGTCAGTCCTACACTGAGGCTTATTAAAATTGAACCCAACAGAAAGGTTTCAGTTAAGCAGAGGCTCACTGATAACCTCTGCCAAAAGTTAAATCACTCAAGCAACATAGTGCCCCAATTCATCAAGACAAGACAAAGTTAACATAAATATGATTGTCAAAATTAACAGTTAGTTATCTATTACAGGGGTGATTGCAATGCAGATCATGAATTACATGAAAGTTCTTATAGTTTAGAGCAAGGCACTGCAACCATTGGACTTGTCTTTTTTTTTTTTTTTTTTTCTTTTCTCTATGGCTAAAGGTATTAGTTTACCTTGGAAGATATTTTCACAAGGATCAACCAGTCACATTCAGTGGTTTACCCTGTGCAATATCTGCCAGATTCAGTGACAGAGTTCTGCATTAGGTAAACAGAGGTAGATTGTGGCCTTCCTGAAATAAATGAGACAAGACTTTAAATCTCAAGAATAAAATCTGGTAGAATTCCAGATGTAGTCTTGATGACAAGCAATGCTGTAATACCAAAGAAAGATTTGTGGAGGACTGGGTGGTTGGTGGTGGGATTTTATTGTCTCTAACTTTTGACTTGTTTGGACAACACACAGCTTTCAGCTTTATGAATCAACCATGATTTTATAATAGTTTAAATATAAACTGTTGTGTTCTTTGAATTTCCCAGAAGAACCCAGCCCTAAAAGCAGAAAATTTCAAATATACACAGAAAACACAAGGAACTATCTCATACTTGCAGTATATCAAAGAGAAATTAGATGTCAAAGGGAAGTATGGAGGATAAAGCACCACCATGGCATCTATTTCATACTAGGGCATTACAAACTTTACTGAACAAGAGACCGAGATTTAAATTCAATTTATGGGACTGACCAGAACATGAAGACTTTAATCCTGACTCTAAATGACAGGATGAAGGAGGTGGCAGAGAGTATGGATGAAATCTGGCTTTTATCCCAAGCAGGAACTTCATCATTGGGTGTTACTTTCTAGTTAGTACTGATGACTAAATAAAATGTTTCTATTTATCAGCTGTCTATAAAGACTTCACTGGGGAAGCCTTCTTCTAAAATTGTAAGTTGCCTTTACTCCTTCTTTCCCTTCTCCAGGTATAAGATACTAGTGCTTGCTTGCAATAATCACACTGGAAATCAGAAAGCATCAGGGCACCTTGTGGTCTGTCTTCAACAGCATTTTTAATGATGTTCTCTTTGCTCAGAAATGAAATAAACACATTATCTTACATGTACTTATTCACATTTTATTTAAAAGGGTAAAACCAAGAAGAGGGTGACTGCCTAGTGGTGATATATAGCATGACAGACTGCCAAAGCAACACATCCATAAAAAGATTCTAAACCCTGCATTAACCCACACCCAGAGTAAATATCTGGTTTCTCAAGTTTGCGAAATGGGACTTCCATTATTTTGGCCCAACCTGAAAAATATTTGCCTTAAAAATTTTCTTGACTGTAATGAAAACAGTTTTATAGCTTTCCCACAGTTTAGCATAATAAAAGCCTCATTAAGTCCATGCATATTTTACATCTTCAAAATAATTTTCTACTAGAAGGGCTTATTTATATATTTACTACTTCGTAAAGATTCCCATCTCTCAAGATACTAAAATTGATCAATGAAAAGATGATTAATTTAGCAGATTTTAGATAAGTACCCAATCCAAGTAGTGGAAAGACCATAAAAATATACCTTTATTTGAATTTATAATAAATAATTGATAGAGCATCTTAAATTCTACAGCACTAACTCAGTGTCTGTGGATTAAAATCTCATTCAAATAATGTATTGCAGTTTCCTCTTACTTCACTTCTTAGCAATAGCATTAGACTCAAGCATCTAACATGGATTCAGCGCCATTTCAGTTATCCTGCGTAATTTATCATTTTGCCACACTCCAAGGTTAAGTACCTTCTGACTCAAGCCTGCCCATATACTATGCCCTAACATGTCTTATATTCTCAGTTAACTAAGTGGCATTATTTTGCAGGAAGGAGAAGTATTACCTGGATCTAGTTGATTTGGGGGTTTTATGGTCTCTTTCAAAGCCACTGCTAATGGGACTCTCCCTATCCAATGAAAACTCTATTCACAGCAATAAAAATATTCTTCAGCTTTTCAACAATCAACTTTTCTAGCTAGACATTTTAGGAGTTAAAATCAATGCAATTGGTATGATTTCAAGCAACTTCTTGCCTAGGAAGTGAGTATCCTTCAAACATTTACCAAGAAATGTGCTTCTATATCAACTTTAACATCACACAAGAGAAGAATAGTAAGAAAGTTACTCTTTGGAGTTTAGCAAGTGGCCATCTACCAAGAGGTTCTATCAAACCACCGAAGGTCTATTTCCTAATCAAGCAAAAAATACCAAAGGATACCATTGCAATTTACCAAAAAGGTGAAGGTTTTGTTTGTTTTCAAAGTTCATTAAAAATGATCAATGACCCTGGACTACAGGGATGTTCAACTAACATTTATTTTAAATCTTTTCATGCTGTTGAAACTGCATCAAAGCAGCAACCCACAACGCTTCACCACCAAATTGAGCTTTTGCTGTGAGTAGAGAAAGAAGAGTATCTGATGGGGGGCTTACTATATAGGCCTTATAATGAATCCCAAAGGACAACATTGTTTTCCTCCTAAATTCATTTTCAAACCACAGAATTAAACCTTAAAAACTGGGTTTAAGATCAGGGTCTAAGTGTTGTAGTGCAGAAAGTGTATTCATTCTTCTCATTAACTGTGTAACTCTGCAATTAGATAAATGAAATGAATAAATGGTATTCCTGTATCTCCACTGAACATATGAAGAGAACAGAGTTTTTTAATTTTTTTTTTTAACTGAACAATTTAGTATTTATTAAATCACTAAGTGTCACAGGTAATATATAAAAAGCCCTAAAAGTCTGATTTCTGATCAAGGTCAGCAAATACTCAAGGTTGTTAAGAGATTAATTGATTCTATTTTGTAGCCAACACAATTGAGGAGAATCGTACTCACATTCGTTTTCTTGAACTCAAGCACATGCAAGGAACATATGAGAGATATCCATGTGCAGGAGTGACAGTTCTGACATTCAGATATTTTTATATGCACAGGCAATCAGAAACTAATTATTATTACTTTATCAGCGAGGCAAAATCAAAAAGCTAATGTAATACTGCGAAGTAAAGAATAAAGGTAAAGTAGAAATTGCAGAGATTCTGTTAAAAACACCTTTGTTCTGACTAAAAAAAAGTTTCCAAGGCAGTTAGAAAGCACTACAGAAAGAGGGGACAAGCCTCCTCTGAAGACCTTTAGAATTTAAGAACAGCAAATAAGACTTCACTTAGCAGAGGGCATCAAGGAAGCCAATCATTGTATGTTTTCTAGCCAAATTATATTAATTTAATTAAAAATTAAATTAATTAACATTAAAGCTTCTAACAACCATTAACCAAAGATTTCCAAGGTAATATCATCTGCTCTTAAGTAAGAGGATGGTTAAGAACAGTTTTTCACTGAATGCTGCTGATCTTTCTGTCATGTCCCACAATAAGTGCTCTCCACTGCAATGCCTGAATAATTGGCTTACAGTCTTTGCTTCACACAGATTGTTTTGGTCTCTTAACTCCCTCTTACTTTTCCCGTAAATTCAGTCTGTGAAATTATTCTTAGCATTTACCAGAGTAAGAAATTAATGTAAAGTCTCAATAAGAAGTACACACTTAGCTGTACCTCCCAAAACCACACACCATGTAGCTCTGATCTTGTTTCTTTTAAGGTAGCCACACGATTGCTAGTAGCAAATTCATGTTTGCTTAGTGAAGTGTTAAACTAGAAAAAAAACTTAAAAAAAAAATTCTTTTCTTGTATATTTATGTACTGTCACCCCTTAGCACAAGGTAAGTAAAGCTCAGAAAACAGGGGGAACATAGACTGTGCAGACAGGAGGATGTCCACACACTCATGCAGAGACTAGGAACTTGCTCCAGTTCTACTGCTGTTAAACATGCTTTTCTTTCAAAACACCCCATCTGATTTAAGTTATTAAGCACTAAACTGAATCTCCACACAGATTTATAATCTTAATGCATTCTGTGTCATTTTCCAGCTGAAAACTGTCATAGAGATCTTATCACCAGCCTGTTGACAAAAGTAAAGAGCATTTACAATTGAAATTATGATAATATAATATTTACTCTTGAAATAAAATGTAAGCTGCATTATCCATAACTGCAGCTTTTGCTCTGGTTTGAACAAGAAACTTATTCAAATACAATGTGCCTAAGGCTTCTCTAGCCCCCCTTTATTACAGGCTACTATACAGGAAACAAATAGGTTTTCCAAATTTATTCAGACAGAGCTTTCATTGTCTAATGTTAGTCAGAAGTTCCATTTCCACTGAATTATCAAATGTTTTTATTCTCATTTTATTCTCATTTAAAGTCAAGGACTCCACCTACTTTTTAGAAGCACTCAAGTTTGTGCTGCAGGAAGGAAGTTGAAGATCTGCACACAAAAGCCTTAAAATTAAGGTTAGAGTCAGCTCCACAAGGACACAAGAGCACGGGATCACCTTACAGCATTTGGAACTCAGTGATTCTTGGCTTTTCATTAGGTGGTAACTTCTTGAAAGGAGGCTTTAGGTTTGTTTGGGTTTTTTTGCTTCACAAAAAAAGTCTAGCACTAAAAGTCTGGTCAGCATAAAGGAAAATCTAAGGAAATTAATTTTAAAAACATCCACTGCTTTATATTGAGTGATATTTATATTCATATTGAGGTTTTTTAAAAAAATAAATTGTAATACTGAAAACTTAGGTAAATATTAGAAATTCCTGAGGATTCAGAAAAAAGCTGTTTGACTCTAGGCATGAGAGACAAAAAGTACACCTGGCAGTCATACTGCTGAAGAAATACAACATTATCTATGTTCTAGCACTTTATACATGTTGGGTCCATGTAGGATTAAATTCTGTTGGCCTTTCTGCATGCTCAAAGTTCCAACAAGGGGAGAAGGAGACAAAGCACATACAGTAAAATATAACAGAACAAGAATGCCTAATAAGTTGTGAGGGTAGGAAAAACCAAGGCATATGCATGTCTCTGTTGAATAAATAATAAATAAAATGAACTTTCTACAGAGGACTAGCACAGAAGAGTAGAAGTAAGTGCCCTAGTAAGGCATGGAAGGTGAGCACACCCATTTTAGACACACTGATTCAAACAGCTGTGAAGGGCAGAGGCACTGGCCCCTTGCATTCCCTCCACCTGTGCAACACAGCTGGATGAAGGCTAAGAACTGACTAGTCCAGAGCAATATGAATTCCCAGAACAAGTCCCTTCTGCTGCTACATTTTCCATTTGAGAAATTTGTGCCTAGTCAACCATTTAGTGATAATGTCAAAAAGGTTCAACATGGCAAAAGGTAACTCACTGTAAAATATGCAAAATGAAGAAACACAGAAAGGAGAAAATAATAAAAAATAAAAGCAAAAATTAAGTAAAGTACAATAAAATGAAAAAGATTCTCAAAGCATACCTAAATCCTATCAGCTAAAAAGTTCCGTTTCTTCGATATATTAAATAAAATCAAGCTATAAAAACTTCAGGACAGAAAAGCACAAACAAATGTGCAAGCTGCCTCTCTCTAAAACCCTTCTTCATCACATGTTGCTTGTCTTGCAACAAAATGTGACTTTTACAACATATTAAGCTATGTTACTATTCTAGAGCTACTTTAAGAAGAATAGCAGCAAAAAACCCCTCAAACTGAAGATGAAGCCTGTGCCCATTCACTCTTAGCCATTGTTTCCTTGAAGAGCAAACAAGAGCCATCCCAAGATGCCAGCCCAGAATGGGTTCTTCAGGTCACTGGCATTTCCCACTGGTACTGGCATTGCAGACGAACTCTAAACTACCCTGAGACTCCTCAATAACTACCAAGGAATAAAAAACGTCCACCTTTGTGCATACATGGTTTCCTCTTCCCTCTGTGTTTGTCATTGATATATTGTAAGAGGGCATGCAAGGAGTAAACAGATTTGTAAAAGAGCAGATCCGTTAAAAAAAAATTTGGATCACTTGTCAAGGATGCCGAGTACTTGCAGCAACCCTTGAGGCTGTGGAACCTTAAAGGCAATATGCTTCTAAGCAAAGCCTAGTATTTATACAACTAAAGCTAAAGCAAACATGAGTGAAAGCTTGCCTGCAAGGAATCGATGTCCATCAAAGAATAGTATTCTCTAGCTCCAAAAAGTCACTGTACATGACAAATGCTTCTTTTTATTGTGTCAGATACTTTCAAAAACAAAGAATCCTCAAGTGTTATTACTGCAACTTAACACCTGCTGAAGGAATCTCTCACCTGTAACTTACTTGTGCATTTTTCTCCAGCACTTGATAAAAGACATTTTCTGAACTCACATCTCCCTTGAGAAGTGAGCATTGTGGTGTCTTCGGCCACCCCACATTAAGGAACACATGAATTTGAAACTGAATGAAATAGTTCTGAGCTTTTATTCCTACTTAAATTACAACAACATGGGGTAGTTCAAACCCTGCTACACAGAAATGTAGCTAGCACCGTGGTCAGACATTTTTAACGTGAAGTAGTACCTAGGGCCATGCTGTCACACATGACCACAAATACTCTTTCATTCAGAGCTACAGTTGGTGACAGCTGTAAACTGCAGTTTTTGTGTACAATATTCATGAAATTAAAATACAACTGCTTCCTCAATAACAGTAGAACACCTTTAAGACAGCCCTTTTGCCTATAATGTTTAAAATGTATATCAGACCTCTACAGAGCAGCAGGAAAGATCAGTGATGGAAAGACAAAAACCAGGCATTTCTCAGAATAGGAACTCAAGAGGGACAATTAATTTAAAACGCTTAATACTTGTGCAGAGATGGAGCTATCTTACAGAGGACCTGGAAATAAGAAAAGACATTCATAAGTAGTGAATTTTTATAGTTTTCCCTCTATGACTGTTTACTGCCACACTAGAACAGCATAGAGGAGAGCAGCATTAGCAGTGTGGCCTAAGGTCTTCAGGGAAAGAGTCTCTGCCCTACTTTAACAATAGCAGTTGCTGAGGCAAATTAGGTCTCTGACAGGGATAAAATGAAGTTCCACTGTAAGCACAAAAGAGCTCCCATTGATTTTGGCTTCTTTTAGCTGATGTAAATAATCAAGTAACCATAAATTTGGCAAGGAATAATTGCTGTTTTGTCCATTCCAAAGTGTACTCAAAAAGACATTTAAAATCACCTTGAGCAGATGGAAAAGGAGAAAGGAAAGCTGAGCACGGACAGTTCTTCTCCTTCATTAAGCTCTATTCTACAATGTCACCTGCAACAACGCAATCATCTTTCAGTGAAAGTGTAGCAAGTGATCTAAATGGCAGGTTTGAAATTCCATGCTCTAACAGGTCAATGGGCTCTTAATTCTGCCAAAAAGTGATTTTATGAAGTTACATTTAACCTGCAAACCAACTTGAAGCAAAGGTGAACTGTGAGCAGTGGACACAGTGATACATGGCTCTCAATAAATTTTTCTCCAGGTAAACTTCCACATGGTTCGCCTTAGTCTTAATGGAAGTTCAGCTCATGGTCTTACAGCCTCAACACAAGATTTCTTCCACCTGATTTTCAATACTTTTTTTCTTCCACTTCTTGACCTGTATGCACAGGACTTTTTCCAGCAGTCATCTCCACTTCAGCCAGTACTCCAATGACATTACAGCATCCCAACAGGACTTTTCTTTATTGAGACACAGTTGTTACATGCCAAGGCAGCAAACACCTTTCTCCCAAGTGATACACCACAGGCATCCCCTAAGACCAAAATGACAGAGTAGTCAGTTTGAGCTGACATCCATGCCTGGGTGGTGTAGAAAATAAATAAATCTTCTCTGGACATAGACTCTCACTGTCACCACACGGGAATAATTATGATTTCAAAAATGCTGTGAAATTCTTCCAGCTTTGGAAAAGTTGACAGAGCAGCCTTGCACAAAGTGTGGGTAGTACCCTCTTCTGCCATGCGAGCAAGAATACAGAAAGCATACCCCAAATAAAGGGAGTATAATGATTATCTTTGTTATTTCAGACATTTAAGAGAGGACTTGCCAATCCCTTTTCAACAAAAGTTTTGCACATGTAAACTAGTATTTAATTTGCTAAAACATTCCTTCAAATAAATGGAAATTGACATTTTGTATTTCTATATTGTGAGTATGGGAGTATTAGCAAACCTGCACAGTCCATGCATTGTGCAGGCTACATCACTAAATAAAAACTCTTGCCCCCACCCCTATTTTTTTTTTCCCCGTACGGTTTTGCTCATACGCAATGAACTTTAAATGTTTTCTTTCCTCTTCAAGTATATAATTTCTAGTGAGAAAATGGCAGACTACATACGCACACACTAAACTCCATTTTGGATTTGTTGTCACTATATAACAGTATTGTGAAAACTTCTGAGGAAAGAAGGGAGGACAAGAAAAAAGGAACTCATCATTATTTTCATGAAGCACACTAAGCACATAATCAGTTTAGAAATGTTAGGTGACTTCAGAGAATTTATGTCCTATCCCAGCCGCTCATATCTCTAATAGATAAAAAAAAAGTGAGGACAAACTGGCATGATTTCAACGATCTCATTAGTAATAATGAAAAAGCACTTGAAGTTTTCCGGCAAGAACGTGTTTTACTAGCCTTTATATGTTATAAGCCATAATGCCTGAACAACACTGCCCAATTGTATCTGTGCTCGAAGAATTTGTATTATTGCTACTTTTTATTAAGTAAGGCGAGTATGGAATAAGCATTCTCATGAAGGGTCTTCAGTACCCCATTTCGGTTTATTTTTGCAAGCTCCAATATGCCTGAGAGTTGCTGTTATGCGTAAACCGTACTGAAGAAAGCAAACTAGTCCCAAATTTTTGTAATATCACGAACACAGAGCTAGCAAACTCTAACAAAAATCAAGGTAATTAAATTTGATATATTTTCAACAATGGACTCTGAAAAAGACGCCAGAAAAACTTCGTAACCGTGACCCCTAGAACACAGAAAATTTCAAGAATTTTTTTAGCTACTTCCTCTTGCATTTACTTTACATTGGAGACTTTTGCAAGTGTTGCATGACATTGCATGACTGTTAATTGCTAAAGTCAAACCCACTGAAGGCCATGACCCTTTTCACTGTTGGTTTTCTTCTTCAGACAGAAAAGACAGTTATGCTGTAATGCAGCTGTTCTGCAACAATCACAATAAAGAACCAAACATCACAACCCATGCGTGTATAAACTCTCAGATCATTGTTTCTCATTTACATCTGCTGATGTCTGACTGCCTAATAAGCACCTTACCTGTTTTAAAAAACATCATTAGATTATTATTTTTTCATTTTTTATTTTTAACTGGGCTCTCAATACCCCTTCCAAAAAGCTCATAGGAAAAATGCAATGACAACAGAAAATCCTTCAAAAATGCACAAAAAACAGGAAACATTTTGTACTATCTTTCAACATGGAAAGCCCACTTAGACTCAAGGTTGACCTGCTTTAGAAAACACCAAATTCGTCTACACTATTCTTCATCTTTAACAGATTTATCAAAAGTACAGCATGGCAAGCTTTAATAGAAAGGACGTTTCTGTGTGGAAAAAAGCTGTTGAAACAAATTCAAGAAGGAAAATTCTCATTTACCTCTGCAATACGGAACTGAGATATGGACTTAATAAAAGAAGCTACATAAGCCTCCCCCAAAACTTCAATTTTGTGGTTTTAAGGTAGCAAAGATAGTACAGACCAGGACGGGAAATGCAGATCAGACCACCATCAGTTAGAAAATTAAAGCACCAAAAACTCAGCTGGCTGACCTTCAGCCTAATAAAACCTCAGCCTATATAAACAATCATCTGTGTTGATAGCTTCTAACTTCATAACAGAGTAACCAAACCTCCTCTTCAGGGCACGTCTGCAGGCTAACTTGACTTTCAGTATTTCAAATTGAAAGCTAATTATTATTGACATGTATAGCACTCTAGCAATTTTCTGCACGTGATTGAAGGCAGGACACCAATGACAATATTATTTACATGTGACTAGCACAAAGTGTCTGAGGATTCACTTATATGCATATACTTGAATACGCAAATATCAGTCATTATTGTCTTATTTAAATAAGAAACACTGTCAGGCCGCAACAACAAAGATTCTGAAAAGGATTAAGGATATCTCTTACAAAGTCCTTTATATATTTCAAATGTTACTCATTCAAAAAACTTATTTGAAGTTAATTACCACTGTTTAGGCAAAATCCTTTCATCCCCCGAGACCCTTCCAGTACTATTTCATTATTCATGTCTCTGCTTAAGATACCTTATTTTAGCTGAGTTAATTCTCTGTCCATTACAGTCGAAACCAATTTAATCTAGTAACTATTTTAAGTATTTTTAAATTATTATAACATTGCTCAATTTTACTTCTTGAAAATTACGAAGTGACCCAATGCCATCTTACAGGCAGATAATTAAAACAATTATATCATTTTGCTGCAGGGGCTAGATTGAAACTTTTTAACTTATACAACTACTGGGTCCCTAAGAAGTCTTTATGCTCATTTTTGAAAAATTAAATCATTCCAATATCTGATGCAGAAACTGTCCCTGTGATCAGTTGTAACCCTAACTGTTCTTCTACTACTCTAAAAAGAAGGGAAAAAAACAGGAATCCTTTACAGAACATACATCAAAGAAGTGGCATGCAGTGACATGAGCACATTGGTGGATGATATAAGTGGTCACTAAATGTGTGCCTGGCATTCTAGTGCTCTCGGAACATCTCCATATTACTTGCTCTGTTTAAAAATAATCATAATTATTCTACATTTGGTATCTTTTATGCATCGTCACAATAGATCTTTATTGTCTTAGGAAATGTAATTAAACTTGCAAGAAACATGCATTTTGTATACACATTTTCTTCATTGCTGTAAGCTTTGCTTGATACTGCTCATCACCCAAATATAGAGGGACACTCCTATTTAAGCAAGGTTACACAACTTTGACTCCAAACTTTAAAGTTGTGTTTGGGAGTTATCATGTCAATTGGTGTGGGTTCTTTGCAACCTACATTGTCATCATTTTGTACTTATTAGAATTTCTAACTGACTGTTTATGTCTTATGCAACACAGGCAGGAAACTCAGAACTGCTGTTGATTCACGTTCAATGAGTAAATGGTTTGTTTGTTGGCTTTTTTTTTTTTTTTTTTTCATTTATTTAAGTTGGGACAGAGAGTCTTCCCTTCCCACAGCCCTTTTTTTTAACAACTGCTTTCTCTTTTTTGGCAAATGTAGCCCTTCCTCTGGCTAGACTAATGTTTTTCCATAATAATGAAGGAAGGCATGCAAGAACCCAATTGTGCCTTCTAATTACTTGCGCGGCTTCACGTGCTCTGTTCCCCACAGCACCTGTGTACTGAAACTAATTAAATTTAATTTAAACAGAATATAAATAAAAAAAAATAAAAAGTTAATAATTAAAAATAAAAAATAAATATAATTTTACAATATTATAAATTTATAGAGATATAAATAAATAATATAAATCATAATTATTAAAAATAAATAATAAATTATTAAATAAATTTTAATAAAAATAATAAATTAGTAAAAGCTTCCTAAAATTAAAATACCCTACATAAATTTAATACAAAAATTAAAATAAAAAAAAAAATATAAAAATGAATATCAATATAAGTAAAAATGAAAAAAATATAATATTAATTAAATAACTTATGATAATAATAATAAATAAACCTAATATAATTATATCTTAAAAACAAAAAAACAAAAAAAAAATAATAAATATAAACATTTTATATACAAAATTTATATATATACATTTAAGATAACTACATAAATAAAAAATATAAAAATTTAAAAAATTAATATAAAAATATTATAACATAATCTTATATAAATAAAATGGTATATAAAATAAACTATAAAAATATTATAAAAAATCTAAATAAAATTAATATAAAAAAATTAAAATTAATAAAAAAAAATAAAATTAAAAAAAAAAAATACTAATTAAGTAAACTAAAAAAACAAATATTTACAAAATATAAATATAATATTATCAAATAGAAAAATACTAAAATCTAAAAAAGCATAACAAAAAAAATAAAATAAAAATGAAAACTAAAAAAAATTATAAAAAATAATACAAAAAAAAAAAATAAAATTAATATGCTTAATACAAAAAAAAAAACAACAAAAAATAAAAAAATATAACAAAAAAATATCAAATTTTAAAATAATTTTATAAAATAATAATAATACTAAAACAAATCTATAAAAAAAAAAAAAATTATTATAATAATATAATATATAAATTATAAAAAAATAAAAAACTAAAAAAAAATATATCTAATATAAAATTTATAAAAAAAAAAATTAAAAAAAAGACTAATATAATATAATAAAAAATAAAATCAAACAAATAAAAAAAGCATTAAAAAATAAAAAACATAATACTAAAAATCCTAAAAATTATAAATAAAATCTAGAAATAAAAATCAGTGATAACATCTTATTCACTGATTACTGTCCTTTACTTACTGACAAAAGTTCCCTATCCTTCTTTCTGTGTGTGAGTTGGTGTGTTACAAATCACTTTGCAGTGCAATGATTTTATCATTTTTTCAAACAAACCAATTCAAACTTAGAGAAAATCTTTTCTTTAGTTGACTGAAATCAGTGTAACCCAATAAATACTTAATTAGGACTAATATACATAATATAAGTCCCAGATGGAAAGAAACATTCCTGAGGTCACCAGTTTATTTTATCTACTTCCATCATGTCATGGAAACCATGCATATTTGGATTCTTGTTTAACAACTGCTATACGAATAGGACTTCTTTCACTTATTACAAAATCGTCCGGCACACCCTCCTCCTCTTATTTCATTTTTTATTTCATGATTAAGCTAATTTTTTGATAATCCTCGGGAATTCGCAGTATTACTATTCATGATTTAGTGTGGAATATAATTGATACTTTCCCCTATTTTAGTTCTCATTTGAATATTTTATAATTGTATTACTCTTTTACGTAGCTTTCTTCAATGGCTTTTCCAGGTTCGTGTGCAACTGTAAGAGCAAAAAATTCTTTATTTAGAAATGAAAGTACAGTGAAACGCTTAATTTTTTTTTTTTTTTTTTTTAACATTCTATATATTCTAAATGCAGTTATTGTACCTATTGCTCTTTGTATGCTCCTCCTTTTATTAGCCCTGGCTCTCTGTTAGGTAATATAAGACAGATTTAAACCAATCCTTACGTGCTCCCCGCTTACTTTTCCGCCAAGAACAGCTCGACGGAATGGCACCCTGCGTACTTCATTATGAAATGGTGAGAAATTCTCTAGGCAATTACTAGATTAATTTTCTTTCCTTCTGGATATTGACGTTTTCAGAAGAGAAATTTAAGATAAAAATAAATTCATATTTGAATAGGCATTTTTCATTAGGCTTGCTTGAAAGACTGGACCGACTCAAGGACCCCAGAGCTTAGGATATACATGAAATTTTCCCCTGTAAAAAATAGCAAACTACTTTCTTGGAGAGAACATAGTTTACAAAAAAAAATTACTGTAATTATTTTAAGCAAATCTTCACCCACCAACACAAACCTTTCGCAATTTCAGTGATCGTCATCTTTAAGTCATGCTGAATTACCTTTTTAACAGTGCCAGATAAACCAGGATTCATAGTCTAATCCAATAACAATCAGAACCATAATTGCTTGTGGTTCATGTCACTTTGAGGCTGCTCGCTCAGATCTTCAGTATGACATATCACTCACACTGTCCCACACAACACTGACAATTAAAAGGCAACATACAGGTTTGCCTACCCTCAACTGTATTCTTTTTCACAACAAAGAGTTTTCCCGTGCTGAGGGGGAAACTACAGCAAAAGCGGTTTTCTTTTATTTTGGTTTTCAAAAAACTGTATATGTCAATTTTCTACAAACTGTAATTGTCAAACATAGACAACATATCTCATGCAAGCTATCTGGGCTTCTTTCTAAGCTTATTTCAGCCTCCTTAATTGTTCGAGGTCTGCAGGTTTACAGTAGGTACTAAGTATGCTTTTTTCTGAAATGCTTTCCTTTGTGTTAGCTTGTTCTTTAAAATAATGTATCTTCGACACATTGATCTTTTTGGAGGTTTCCAGAGTGTGAAAGTTGTTGAAATAAAATCTAAAAACCACATTCTGGCAGAGATTTGCCTTATCCTTCTTCTCAAAGAAGGTACAGATTTATAAAAAGGCCCCACAAATATTAAGATAATTGAAAACATAAAAATACCAGGGCCAGTATATCTAAACTACTTTTTTTTTTCCATATACCCCACTGTAATTATAGTTTGATTATTGCCTGCCTCTTTCATTTTTTTTGCTGTCTTGGCACCCTAGTTCTTGCCAAGCAGGTTGAAACATTTCTTTAAAAGTTTTTGATTTCCTTTCATTCTACTCTACCAAGTAAATATAAAAGTTTTCCAGATTTTTCTTGGAGAAAATAAGCATTTTGTCTGTATTCTTACAGTGCCGTTTTTTAACTTCACACAGTCAGCCCTAAAAAAAAAAAAAACACACTTCTGTGCAGACCTTTCCCTGTTCTGCTCTGACAGCGCATAGCAAAAAAAAACACAAACTAGTTTGCCCATGAGCACAAAGAAATAGTAATCCTGTATTTTCCTATCTTATAAAGCACCAGATGTCTTTCGCACAGCGCTATTCCTCTGTTGATACCAAATATTTGACTACGTTTTTCACATACTGCTTCATCTTAAATCTAAGCATGGTGACCTTGACACCTAATCTCAAAAAAAATTGTACATCCCATGTGGATTTACAAGCCTGTGCACTCAGACCAGTGATTCAAATGGCTCATGAGAGAAGCATATATTGTTTAGGAGATAAGGAACCAACAGAGTGGAGCAATCGTGACACTAAGCACACCTTAGACCTTTTTGTTACCTACACTTCAACTGAATATGTAAGGGGAAGGCTTTCCTTTAGCAGAGGATAAAAGTAGGCCATAAATTTCTCTGGCTCACTCTTGGTGATACTAAGATGAACCAATTGCAGGATTTACTTTGAGGGTGGGTCAAGCGACTGGAAAGGTTAAGAGGCTTTGAAGTGTCCAGCCTTACAGAATGCAGCCTGACTGCACATCCCCGGATCAAACCTCACTGGGGAGTGTACTCTGGACAGGGGGGTGGACTGGACAAACTCCAGAACGGCCTTTCCACCCAGTGGTGCTGTGACCTTCCAAGAACTGACATAGGCTTCCTGAAATGTTTTAACTGGAATGTCCTCCTAATGGCTTCCAATGGCTTTTTACATTCAAATGTCTACAGTGAGAACCTTAGACGACCATCTTCGTTCTCCTACAACTTCTAAATCCTGAAGTTTTATATTATCCTTTTGCCCTTTGTCTTCTTACCAAGGTTTTTGCTACGTCCACTAAGATTAAAAAAAACTACTCCCAACTATAATGACATTTTCCTTCCATACTAGAATTTATCTTATCTTTGAATGCATCAGTGAATGAAGATCCGATTTTAATGGGGTTTGCTATAAAGAAACAACATGTATAAAATTTAAAAGTGAACCCCAAAATTTCCAAACTAGCTGCTGAACAGCAACATGAAAACTGCTGCTGTATAACTCAAGTAAATACAAGCAAAATAAACAGCCTAGGAAAAACTTCATTATGTATCGTGTGATGCAGAAAGTCTTTTAATCAGAAGTCCGTCTAACTAAAGCATGGAGTTTCCCGAAATCGACCACTCATTTTTAGAACATGTTTGTAATGTTCATACATTTCAGCGCCTCATATTTTAAACTTTGCAATGCCATCTAACATATTTGCAGATTGACTTTCAAGATTTTTTCTTAGTTGTTATTACTTTTGATTGCATTCTGAATATCGGCATTAAGGTAATGAGCTTCTTAAAAGGTGAAAACCAGTAACAGAAGACCTAAAAGCAAAGCACTATTGTGGAAACATTTTCTTAGGAAGAATGGAGATTTTGATCTTGTGTTTGATTGATTAGTGGTCACATGAACAAAATGTTGCGAGCAACGGTTCTTTCCACACTGCATGTATTTTTATTATTTAGTAAACTCCAAGAGCCCACCATGCTTCTTTCCCCCAACACTCAAGAGAGTACTGTTTCCTGGTTGCCACTTTCCGTCTTGGTGAATTTAAGAGCATGCTAAACTAGTCATTGTAAAATATACATTTGAGCACATCAGTGCTTGAGTGCTATTAGTTCCATCTAATCTTGACAAACAGTCCAAACAATTACAGAGCTTTCTGATAATGGTACAAGGGGCGTTTCATTGACATGTAATTGATACGTTAAGGGTTTTTACAGAGGCTCTGAGATTTCACAGCAGCAGCATTAATACTTAAATGTAATTCCTCCTGACAATTTCTACCCAAAAAGACTTGAATGGTTTTTATGCTTCCTAGCTTCTCATTGTGCCTCTCTCTGTTAGCATCAGCCCTTCAGTTCCTTGTGGTTTCCATAGTCCCCAAGTCCTCTGCCAACTCCGTATTAATCAGCGTTTTTGGCAGCTGGCAATGTTTGAACTTCAACTTTTGAACCGAGCAAATTCTACATTGCTCCCCTTTTATTTCTCTTTTATGCAGCAATCCCACTAATAGCAGCTATTGTCTGGTACCCCCTTTTTACTTCAGATAATACTTGATTTGCACATATCGACACTTCCCTTGTCTATCAAGATGACAATGTTCCTCCCTTTTTCACAAAGCCTTAAACAATTTTTAGAATCTGTAATATAACTGCTGCTTACTGCAAAATCATGCATTTGGACAACGCTCAGATTTATACTGCTTTAGAACCAATCTGCAATGTTAAGTGTATTAGCATCGGCATGTTTCAAATATCTAATCTTAACATTAAACCTACTGACTTGTGATACTGGACCATTTGAGTTCCATCTTGTTTTTGCCTTTGTAGTTTAGTTATATGTACGATAACAACTGGTCATTAGAAGCAGACAAAAGAATAAGCATAGATTGCAAGTGAATAAATAAGAAATTAAAAAAAAATGTCATCTTTTTTATAGTCATTATTTTCAATATTCGGTAAAATTAAAAATTTCTGAAGTATTTAATCTATATACAATAGCCAGAGAACAATGTCCCAATGCTAACGTTTTAACTGACTTAAAATTAATTTAAAGGAACATTTTCTTTTAAACGACTGACTGAATAAAAATTTGTCCACGTTTAGCAACACTATAATTTTGCAATGTTTAAATTGTTTTTAGGTACAACTCATCACATCCAAACTTCCATTCTGAAATCACCTCAGTGTGTTTGTAAGCATCTTAATAGAATTGTTTTTTTTTCATAAACCACAGACTTAAAATGAAGTAGTTACGTGTCCGAATGTTGCAAACACACCTTCCTCTCTTCTAAAAAAGACAGTCTAGTAGAACTACCTAAATAACACTAACTCTACTCTTTTGATACCATTTAACCTAATGCTTTTTTGGAGTTGTCCAAGCTGAAAGAAAACAATCCCAAAACCTGCCTTTGTGAAGAAAAACATCCCTGAACTTTCTTTCATTAGAGACTTGATGTTGTCAAGTATAGACAGTCATACAGAACAGACAGACCAAACCAAGCCCTCCTCCCTTTCCCTTTTTAGCTCATAGTTTAATATTTTCATCAACTAAAACAGGAGCTAAGCCTGGCTTATTTTAAATTCACCCCCATTAAAGAAAGAAAAACTGACAGCAAACCCTTCCCAACTGACAAAGGCTTCCTTTCCAGAATAAAAAGAAACAAAGCTGACAAAAAGTGAACGAATGCAGTGTGTTTGTCATGTCATCCCGGGGAATAGAAAAAAATGGATTTGAGAAAAAGCTTGTTTTAAAGCTTGCAAAACTTTAAACATTTTTGGTTTTGGCATAAACAAAGAGGTTTTGAATAGAGTCTTTAGGAAATAATTGTAAAAGCACTAGTTCTATACCAAAAAATACCATGAGAAGTTATTCCTGACAAATATGTTGTAGAGTAATTTGGTATTAATCATAGAAATATAGAATCACTACGTTGTAAAAGACCTCTAAGAGCATAGAGTCCAAACTTTGAGCACAAACAGTTTCTCCATGAACTTTTCCAATGTGAATGTTAGTCCATCCCAGGGTGGCAACATCCCCTCAACTGTGCAGTGGTGGTCCTCCTTCCATTGGTGGCAGCTCCTTCAAGGACAGGCTGCTCCAGCTTAGGGGCACAGCCTTCTCTCCACAGGTTTCCCACAGAGTCACAGCCTCCTCTTAGGCATCTTCCTGCTCCAGTGTGGGTCTCCTCCGTGGGCTGCAGGTGGATCTCTGCATCCCTGTGGTTCTCCATGGGCTGCAGGGGCACAGCTGCCTCACCAAGGGCTGCACCATGGGCTGCAGGGGAATCTCAGCTCTGGTGCCTGGAGCACCTCCTGCCCCTCCTTCTGCACTCATCTTGGTGTCTGCAGAATTGTTCGGCACACATGTTTTCCCTGTGCTTTTCTCTGTCTAGAATTAAAACTGCTTCTACAACTTTTTTTTTGATTTCTTCCAATATACACTATCGACAGAGTGGCTTCTACCATCTCTAATTGGCCCAGACTTGGCCATTTTCAGATTCATCAGGGATTGGCTCTACCAGACATGGTAGAAGCTTCTAGAAGCTTCTAGAAGCTTCTCACAGAAGCTACTTCTGTGGCTTCCCTGCTTCCAAAAACCAGGCCATGCAAACCCAATACAGTGTGCTAACTGGAATGAACAGAACTTAACATTGTTACGAGGAACAATATTGACCCCAGCAAAAATATCTTTCACAGGCAGTAACTCACGCATGTGTTGGCTTTTCTTTGTAACATGTTAAATCTCTGCTTTTTTTTTTGTTCTGTTTTGTGCTCTTTTACACCTACCCAGGACCTCTGTCAATTAGGAGCAGAGAATAATTTCATACACTGTGCCTTTCTTCCATCTCCACAAGAACTGCATTGATGGAAGACTAGAAAAGTAATGAATTAGGCTATGCATCTTTTTATTGGACCGTTTTGTGAAAAACAGTCCAATATTATTATTTAATAATAATTTTTAAATTATTAAAATTAAAAAGAAATAAAAAAAAATTAAATTTTATTATTAAAATTTTCCAAAGTATTTCTTTATGAAAAATATCAATAGTATGAATATGTATTTTCTTGTATTACATGTACATTCTTCTACTTTATCATTATTAAACAATACAAAAATGCTGTTTATTACAAGCATCTAGAGCATAACTCATAAGCCTTGAGATGCATATTAACAAGTTCTGCCAAGATTGTATTCCTCTATTCTTCCAAAAATACTATGATGTTCTCTTTCAAAAAGCAATTTAAATATAAAAAGAAGTCTCTTTAAAGCCTTATTCACTACAAAGATTTGTTATTTGCTTCTAAATTAAAAAAAAAAATGCTTTCTACTTGTACAAAACAAGAATATTTTCATAACTAATTTACTTTTGGTCATAATATGTCCTTAAAGGATTGGCAGAAGTATTGTACTTAATCATAACACATTAAGCCTTTCATTGGATTTGCAGGAAAAGTCTGAGTGACAGCCACAAAAGTACAGCATTACAGAAATTGAAACATTCATATTTTTCATCTTCTTGGAAAAGTAAAACTGACCCATCAAAAATTAATTTAAATTATTCTATTTTAAGCTGATTAAGGCTCATACCTACAGCAGTCAGTTATTTTTCTGTCTATGTAATATCAGAAGGACAGTTCACTAATCAAAGAAAATCTAATTAAAAGAATGAAGGTAGAGAAGTCAGTAAGAAAGGTACTGTCTTCCTAAGAATGTGAAAAAAGTCCAAACACAGTACATGTCAGCAATCCCTCATGTAAAGTCCTTTATAATCCCCTTTCACACAACATCTAATTGTTTGAGTCTTGAAAGCATTGCACACAATGGGTGCATGAGGCAGAGCACTGTTTGCTGGCTCTGTAGATAGCCAGACAAGGAAAGCAAGGAGGGCCATGACTGCAGGCTACCAAGCAGTCAGACAGGAGTTCCCTCTGCCTTGCTCCAGAAGGACCTACCACAAGTAAGTTCCAAGCACAAGATGGTAGAGATATGATTAAGCCATTCCCAAAATTCAAAATAACCACGGAGTATTAACATGGCTCTACATAAAAATTTTTGTAATGGAAAAAAAATGGTGATGAATAAAGCAGTTAATTCACAGTTTTCTGAAAACACACTGAGCGAGCTGTGATTGTTCAGAAACAAAGGCTCCAGGAAGACCCAACTGCATCCTGAATGAAAAGCTGGAGAAGGATGTCTACATGGGTATGCAGTAATAGAACAGGGGCGAATGGCTTTAAGATGAAAGATGGTAGGTTTGGATTAGAGTTCATGAAACACCCAGACTATACCTTCACCAAGGCAGCAACATTCTCACTTTCTTTTAAGTAGAAAGACTCAAGACCCCTGCACAACTATTAACAGATTTGATTTCTAAATCTTTTTTCAATGATTTTCAGACACATATGACTGGTAAGACTGATATAATTGTTCAGTGTGAAAAACTCCAAATGATTTGACAGAAATTATATGAACGAGTATTGGAATTTTCAGTTGTACAAGAGATGACTTGCATGTTTTGATGCTCCTTTTACAAAATCAGTTCACTCAATTGCACTTAAATTAAGATCATGCAAACATTTTTCCCACTGTTCATCTCTGCCAATCAGATCTTCATGGCTACTGTATCTCAGTCACATGTTCTGGTAAGACATACAAAATCTTGAGAGAAAGGCAACAGTGGTTAACCATTACAATTTTTTCTGATGACTGCAATGGCAGCTGAAAATTTATTCTTCCACAGTAATTTTGATCACAAGTTCCAGAGGGTAATAAATCAAATTTTAACAGTAGACTTCTTAAGTAAAAGAGATGACATTTAAGGCTTATTCTGTCTTTAATTTTCTTCAAAACCAAAAATTCTTTTAAAATCCTTCATATTAATAGCACTGCTGAGCGGTTAATCCTAAAGGATGCCAACAGTATCTAGGAATATAACTGCCTTTGAATGTTTATGCACAACAGAAAGACAGTGAGAATGCAGGCTGTTCATACAGCCAGGACTTTCCTGTGATGGTGGCAATGAACTTCTGCATCTCACAGAAGCACCCTCAGACACTTAATGCCACCACAATCTAAAGGTCATTTCTTGAAAATGACAGGTGAAAAATCTGCAGCTCTTCATGGCCAAGGTGGAGGTATCAGTGAGGAAAGTTTTGATGTCATGTGAGGAGTCCTGCAAAGGTACAAGGATGTATTTGGCCAGGGATATTTTTAACAAGCGCTGTTAAAAGACAAGTAACTGATGGTGAAATAAAAGAAGCTTATTTCAAATCACCTTAAAACAGCTATAATTGTATTGAAATTGGTATTATATGACTAAGACAGAAAATAATGAAGTGTCCTAATTGTGTCTCAAGACATTTAAATAGAAATTATATGTAGGGCTTGTATAAATGTCACTTTATTAGGTGTTATAATTTTCATCAAAATTACTCTCTTTTAATTGTATTACTTCCCCTGCTCCCCACAAAAGTACAGTTCCCAAATGACTATGTGAATATCAACCATTCTTATTTCAATGCATGAAGAATAAAATTAATCTATGGCTATACATTTACTCAGTTAAAACTAGTTGAATTCTGCTAAGATGTGTATTTTGGAAAGAAAATGGCTCCCAGGAAACACAGCTTAAAGAAATGCCCTGCTTCTTTCAATAGCCTTCAGCATATGCAACTACCCAGCAAATCACTGGGGACAGAAAACAAATAGAAAACGTTCTTGTTTCTGTTGCCTAAGAAATTATTGTTTTCTAAGAAATTATTTTCACTTATCAACTTTTGTCTCTTTATGTAGTTGTTACCTGTGTTAGTATTACTTGCAAGTGCTCTCCAAATAACAACAAAAGATAAGCACACAACCACCCCTTATACTTCTGATTTTGTGTTAGCTTCTATGTAGTACATATGTTAAGAAGTCTCTCTCCAAAGACACTGAGTCAGCTTTAATTGTTTATGTAGAGTTTTAGTAACACACTTTGAAGCTAGACAGCAACTCTTTGATCTTTAAAAGCTTAAGTGAGATACTCAAATGTATGTCCTCAAATTTGCAGTTAATCTGAATTAAGACTCAAAATGAGGGACTGATTCACATTTCAAATTAATCAGACATCTTAAGATGACAGTGGCTAACTGATTAGTGCTTGAAATATGTCATTCTTTCAGAGAAATAAATCCTAAGAAACATTTGCTCTGTAACTCTTATTGGTAACATTCTTATATGAAGACCTCACTGAATGTGCAACGCACTCATAGAGAAGCAATTTCAATTCTTCTTGGAGTCAATAGACTACTATTATAGACTACTCAACTATTCACATGACAGAAAGATTTAATAATTTCAGTTTTACTCTCAGAGCACAGCTAAAAGAAGGTAGTATTTCAAAATTACATCACTGCATTTCACATCAATGTACAAAATTCCACCATAACCGAAGACTGAAATGTAACATTAGGTGTTTTGGTTTTTTCTTTGCATAATGGTGGTTTGTTTTTTTCCCACATTCTTTCCAAAAGAAGAGATATCTGTTCACATCTTTCCTCTTCCACTTCCATAATTATGTCCTACCTGCACTCTCAGCACAAACAACATACAGACACACCCCCTTTTTTAAATGATTAAATCAGCCACATCTATGTTTGAAAAAAGATGAAAAGAACACTAGTACAATAATTCCTGATGTTTCAGAAACATCACATAACACTCTTGTTTTAAAAGGACAACACACTTAGAACAGCTGTCCTAGTCTAGCTAGAATTATGTTTGGTAGTCTCAAAAAAGGATACAGAGACTCCTGGAATTACAAAGAGACTGGGATTAAGTCTGAAAAAAACCCATAGTATAAAAAATGGGAGCCTAAAAGTGTCCTGCTATGACTCAACTCTTGAAGGTTGGGGACCCCACAGTCTCTACTCAGTATAAGGAGCCAAATATGTTAAACTTTGCCAGGCAGCTGCAAACCAAGCTCCCATACCCAACCAGCCACCCAGCTGAAACTGCAGATTCTGGCTCTCTCCCAGATTCCAGAACTTGAGCAAATTCTCTCTACTCCCCCACATGAGAATGTTTACTGTCTCATACTGAACAACAGGAAAATTACAAAAACATTCATCTTAATATAGATAATAGGATCCTGTAATGCTAAAAAAAAAGCGAATAGTTTGGAAGAAGGGAGAGTAGGGGTCTGTGAAAACATCCAGCTCGGAATGCCTTTGAGTCTTGCATCTTCACTTGCAGAAATGTCACAGGATTTCTCTCAGACGCATTTAATAAACCTGCACCTCCTTAAACATATTCCTCACTGTGAGCGAATGCTGCTTCTTCTTACATGAAATATGAGACAGTAATCCTGAAATCCTCAACTTAGTGTCAGCACAGAGCCAGCAGCTGACACTTATGTGGGCTACAGATGCCTTATGTGCTCAGCACTGGTTGTAGTCTTTGGCTTTTAATCATACCATGACTGCAGAGCCATGCTAATAGATAATGTAGCCTTAAAAATGAGATATAATCCCTTAATTTGTGGTTTATTGCAGAAGTTCTAAGGAGTTGCTTCACATTTTCCTCTATTATAGCTAGTTTCCTTCTTTTTCCTCTTTATGTTAGTATAAAAGTCTTATGAGTCTGATAGAAGGAGATAAAATAAATGCCACAATTGATTATTCAACCAAGTTCCACTGAACACAGGAGGTTATGAAAAAATTTGCACGCACAGCATAAAATAAAGTTATATTATCAAGTACCTGATACATTATGCATATTTACACATAAGTGATTTCAAAATAATAATAAACAGAACTGAGAACTATACAGGCTTCTCCACACAAAATAAAATAACAAATTCATTTATTATGCTGTGAGACATTTTTGGGACTGCTAGACAGTCAAGCACTACAATCACATGGAGTAGCTGTGGCCTCAGATTCAAGTTTTCCATGCTACATCCCACAGTGGTAAGGAACATCTACATCAGTCCAGTGCAAATATGGATGTTCTCTGGATCGCAGACAGTCTTAAAAAAGGAGTTTCAAAATAACATAGAAGCATGTACTGTATTCACTGATCTTCTTGGTGGGAGAGTATTGTCACAGACATTACTAGGTTTCAGAATAATTTTCTGCTAAAAATAGAGATATTATACATTCTAATGCTGCCTTCAGCTAACTCTGGGCTAATATGAGAACCAAATACTGCCTTATATTTTCCCTAACCTTTCTCATCTGCATTTTTCACATAACAACCTGTTTCACAATCAACCTGAGAATTTTCAATTTAAAGTGTTACTACATATGGAAACAATTTTAAATTACCAAAAGAGGTATGCAGTATTATTTTCAAATTTCAATGAATATTAGTTTCCACTATGTAAATACCTCAAATGTATTGCTTTCTCTTGGATTTTGGTCAAGCTTGCTCCAGAACACAGAAAACTTGAAATCAAAAATCACTTTTTCATGGAAACACATAGATTAAATACTCCTCATTTGACTCCTTATCTCCAGCTACTGTTGTCATTTTATCAGACCCTTTACTGGACAGCACAGATACATTAGAAAAAAAATTCTGGTGGTAGAGATGACAACTATTTTGTAACATACCATTATAGATTTGAAAGAAAATCAGAATCAATTAATTTCATTTGTTTTTAATGACAGAACAAGATGCAACACTTCAAACTGCAGTAGGGTACATTAGCCACCCTACCAGAGGAAAAAATTACACTTAACAGATCATTAAACAAACTGCCAAGTGAAGTTACAGACTCATTATCACTTGAAACATGACACCTATCAGAGAAGCCAGAAATAATAAATTTGCCTTGCCAAAATGGTAATAAGTTGTCCATAAATTCCAGAAGAAACACATTCCAAAACTAAAATGGCTTGATTACATTACAAAAATTACTTGTTATTACAGTCTCCATCATTTTGTTTAGTCAGTAAGAAAGAACATGAAAAGTGCTGTAACGAACAGCCTCTTGAAATATTACTTGACTGTCAGTGTATTTAATGAAGCTTTTCATTATAAACCTTCTTACTGTTTCAAAATTGATAACTTTGCATAATATAATGCAGTTTTGGGCAGAAAATAAAATCCCTTCAGTTGTGTTTTTTGTATGTATTTTCTGTACACATAAAAACAATGCCATCTGCTTGTCATTTATCTCACTCTATATCTTATGTGAGGAAAACCGTCAGGTAACACAGCCTCGGGCAACCACTGTGGAAGTGGCAGGGGCTCGGCTGTCACAGGCAGCTCTGCACAGAGGGCTCTTGGTGTCCAGGAGCAGCAGGAGCAAGGGATGCTCCTGAGGGGGAAGTGAGCTGGCAGCAAAGGTGGACTGGGCACCAGACTCTGAGCATCAGGCAAAGGAGCCAGACAAGGCCAAGCCAGGAAGCCAAGCCAAGCCCAAACAAATTGTGAGGAAAGCTGGTGGCAGTGTGGGTCAGTCTGGGGTGAAAGGGCATCAGACTAGGCTGAAATGGGGCTCCTGGGCCTTGAGCAGGGAGGCTGCAGCCCAGTGGTGCTCTCAGAGTTCAGACAATTGACCCCCCACTATCAAAATGCATCAGTTCTGGTTTTGAAGGCACAAGGGCTCTATGAAATGCCATGCTGTAATTAAGATTTTACATTCTGGTTTGTTTCTCAGCTTTAATGCAAAGTTTTATTTACAATGGCCAGTTAAGTGTGAAAATTAAACCATTTCAGTATAGGTAGGGTAACCTCTGTCAGCATGGTACAGCTATTACTGTACAGAGATGGGCCATGCTTAAAATGAGCATCTCCACAGATGTCTGTCACACTGGGAGGAGGCTTCCTGCCACCTTTGGTGACTTCAGTAAATGACACAGAAGTCTAAAAGTGAGAACTGTGAAAACATTAAGTTCAGTAGCTTAGAGGGAAGGAAATTAGCAAGGGCAGTAAAAAGCACTACAGCAGTGACAAACATCACACTGCCTGATTTGCAAGCCCTGTCTTTGAACAGGTTTCCACAGCTTAGAAGAGAGGTATGAGGCCTAATATTTAACCCCAACACTCATGAATTTTCTTACAGACGTCTCAAGCTACACATTAAATGACTTTCAAAACACCAAAACACATGCACTGAAGCATCAACACAAGTCCTCTTCCAAACAGAAAAGTAAAAGTCATTGTCAGGCTGAGAAAGAATTGATCTTGGTCTGGAAGGTCATGCATTTTACTCTCAAGGACAGCCCAGAATAACATTTTGTAAAGACCATGAAAAGGAAATACGTCAAAAAAATTAAAAGATAAAATCTTGGGCATAGAAAAATGCTAGCTGTGAAATAGCAACCAAAGTTAAAATGATTGACAATTTAGTAAGGTTCCTTTTTTCTTCTTAGATATTAAAGTTAATTAAAATTGGTGAAGTCATCAAGTCACTTGTGGCTTATCATAAATGTAATATAATCTCATCTGAAAAGCATGAAATTGCTCTGCCTATATCTGTTACTTCAATTCTTGGTAACTATTATAGTCATTCAATAATCCAATTACTATAAATTACATTGCAGAAGTAGGTCTATGCAATAGCCAAAATAGAAAAGAGTTGAGACATTGTCTGCACAACATTAATTGACCAAAAGAAACTTATTAGGTAAAACAAACTGAAAAAAACCAAAGCTTGATACATATGTCTGAAAGTCTTCTAGCAGAACAGAACACTCTGTGAACTTATATACATTTTCAAATGCGAGAGTCAAAATGTGTATTGAATCTATAATGTAATATTAACATTTCCTTTTAATCCAGTTTGGTAGGTGCTGTTTGACATCAGTAAATATGCACTCTTGGGGGCTGATCAAATAAACATCCTAAAATACAGGAACAACATACTCATCCACATAAAGCTCCATTTTCTGGTGCCTGGCATAAAAGGGTTTTATCTGAGAGGAATGAGGGATTTGTCTTTACAAACAAGCTGTGGGTCTGCTGATAGATAAAACTAGCACTGAGAGATAAAGGAAACAATGGGAAGGATTCCTCTGATTGATGAATGGAAAAAAAGGTATTTGCCTTACAAACAAACTGTAGGCTTACTGATAAATGAAATTGGATATTGAAAGATGAAAGAAACAATGCAGAGAAACCATAAATTCCATAACAATTAAAAATTAAAAGGGAAAGGTTCTACATTAGAGGGCAATCCTAGGTATCAGGCCTTCCAGGAAGTCTGTACCTCTCAAGTACCTCAGCCAATGAGAAAAGAGAGAGGGAAATGCAGCCAGGAAATTAGGATAAAAAAAAGGAGGCTGTGTCCCCTAAAATCTGAGAGATCCCAGGGGAATGTCCCATGGCCTCTCCCTCTATTCTAATAAAGTAAAAGGACTCCACTGTCTCCTTTTTGGACATAAACTTCTGGTGTTTGTGGATTAATTTTCCTGACACGTCTAATCCTCATAAGTATGGAAACACTGAGATTCAAGATATGCATGCAAGGAAAAAGTTCCCAGAAGAAGGGATATTTAATTAAAAATGGTATTCTACTATAGTCTACTTTCACTGGTTCAAAACCTGTTTTCAGTTCAAGGCTTTTTAACACAAACAAATATTTAACTTTAGTTCACAAACACAAGGAATAGTTTATTTTGGCTAGAGTCCTGCCAAAATGTCTGATAAAAAACTAGCATTTCTGTGTAGGCTCAGAAATCAAAGCCAAAAGCACACATTTTAAGGGAGAAAAGACAATACAATCTGAGGAGTTCAAGGTTGCAAAAGATTTGACTGAAAGGGTGAATGGAGACTAAATCAAAACTGTTTCATTTTCCAAACATTTCCAATCAAAATTTTAAATGTAAATTTAAACTCCACTAAACTAGATAATGAAAATGATGCCTTGGAATATGAACCCACCTGACAAACAGTGAACTTAGAAAAATCATTAGCTGTTATGCAAAGTTAGAGAAATGTTAAATGGTAAGAAACAACATTTGTATTTATCCTGTTTTACACTCCAGTTTATGAGGATGCAACATTCAAATAAGCAGGTTACCAAGCCTGATGGAAACATACTGCCTCTAATGTCCACAGCCAGGTTCTGTGGTCTGATGGCTCACATCTACAAGTAGAATCACTACAACCCAGCATCCCCACCCATAGCCACACAGCACTATCTTTCTTCATGATACAGAAAAATACATTAGAATTACCCTAAAAAAGTTTAGACCATTCCCATCCTCCTTCTTTGCTTGTATTTACAGAAGAAAAACACTTTACAGAACATTTAAAACAGTCCTGTGAACAGAAAGCCTGGGGGGGGGGGGGGGGTATTTTGGACATAATTTGAATATGATGATCACACAAATAACTTTACACTACATATTTCACTATATGCAACTAACAAGTTTTGTAAAATGCATATCTAATAAAAGAAAACCTCCAAACAAACTAAGCATTAATTATCATCATTGCAACAGAAAAGCAATTATTTCTTTTCCTTTTTGAAATTATGAAAAATATCAGGCAAAAATCTGAAGTTTTTCAAAAAGTAACTTCTCAGAAATTATTGATGTTTTCTTCTATTGCTCTGGACTAAACAGCCCAGAAAAAACCTGTTCCCATACTTTTCTTTAAGGTATTTAGCTTTCATATGCATCACAAATGAAACCTCTGTCTCTTGGAACATTAAAAGCATATTCTCTGAAATTCTTCCTAAGTACAAAGCACATTATGGCTCCGTAAATATCCAGAACTACCAAGAAGTAATGCAGGCAAGGGAAAAAACCAACTGAATATGCACACTTGTGCACAAGGTAAAATAAGACTCAAATACAGTTCTGACGGATTAATTAGAAATGTTCATACTGATTTATAAATTGTCTACCCTCACTCAAATTAACACATCCCACAGAAATTCCACTTGTATTAATGAGATACAGTGGATCTAAACTTACTGACATAAAAGTGCAACAGCTCATGTGGAGTGAAAATGAAAAAAAGAAATAATGAAGCTACAGCATTAATATAAGTTGTGAAATAACTGCACAAGTGATTTTTTAAAATTTCTACATGGAGTTTCATATAGAAAGATATGCTTACTGTTTTAGTGTCTGAGACAAGTAAAGTATTTCAGTAACATCTAGAAAATGGCGAAAACCACAGCTGTTGAATAAAAAAAAATTTACTGAAAATAAATAGTATGTCTCACTTTTTCATTTTTTTTCTGATATATCCCCTTATATTTTGCTCAGTCCACTTCTTTCTTTTTATACCGCTGCATGTTTTAGTTAGCTAGTATTTCATCTTTTTAAATATACACAATTTTTCTCCATGGTTACAAACCAGGCTTGTTGATTTTTTGCCCTGGTTGAGACTCCAGTTTCTATTCAGCTGGTTCATGATCTGAGCACTTCTATTAAAATGAAAATCCTGAACAGCACAACACAATTTTATCAGCTGCTATTCATTTAGTTTCAGCTACTTTTTTAAAAGATATGATATTAAGTAATTAAAAATTGTAACAGCACAGCTAAGTTTGAATTTGAAATGTAGTTGTGTCTGACACAGTAATACATCTCTAATATTGTGCCTGCTTTAAATTGGTAATTTGCCATCATTTGCCAACACCACCAAGCTGGGTGGTGCAGTCAGCAAGCTGGAGAGAAGCAATGTCATCCAGACAAGCTTGAGAGGTGAGCCTGTGCAGACCTCATGAAGTTCAACAAGACCAAGTGCAAGGTCCTGCACCTAGACTGGGACAATTCCAAGCAAAAAATATAGGCTGGGTGAAGAATGTATTGAGAGGAGCCCTGAGGAGAAGTTGGGAGTGTTGAAGAGAAGCTCAACATGATCCAATACATGTGTACTCACAGCCCAGAATTCCAGCTGGAATCACAGAATTCCAGCCCAGAAATCCAGAAATTCAAACAATCCTGGACTGCATCCAAAGGAACATGGCCAGCAGCTCAAGGGAGAGGATTCTGCCCCTCTATTCTGCCCTGGAGGGTCTCACCTGCTGGATTGAGTCCAGGGGAGAATCATGAACGTGAGCATTGGGCTCCCCATAGAAGACTCTGGGGAAACTTTAGAGCAGCTTACCCTAAACCTACCCCCTAAAAGGGTCTACAAGAAAGCCAGACTTTTTACAAGGGTTAGCATGTGTTGGGGTTTAGGATTTTTCCATTTGTTTCTTTCTCTTAGAAAATTTTCTCCTTTTTTATTGCTAAGAAACAATAATTACTGGTACTTAGAGACAAAAGGAGTAACCACAGAGAAGAGGGAGGTGTGCAGCTGGCTTTACCATCCTAGCTGAGGGACATTTTCCTGGGAGGGAGATACAGTGAGATTTGGGCTGAGGGAAGGGGTTGGGCACAGCTGTCAGCCCTCTCCCACTGTCAGCTTCGGAGGAGGATGGTCCAGTTGCTGCTTACCAGGCAGGAATTCACTGCCGCCACCAAATCCCAGCCCTAGCCTGCTTCTTCTGATGTGGGTGAGCCTTTGCTCATGAGAGCAGCCACTGAACTGGGGCCTTATCAACACCTCATTAAAAAAGGGACTTTCACTATCTGCTGGGATGCCTCAGGGGAAGCCCCAGGACTCCGAACCCTTTCCCCTTGCCCTGTTCGGAGCCGGGCTGCATCTCCGCTGCTGTACCTGCCATGCCTCTACTACTGATCAGAAGGTTTTTTTTCCACACTGTAGCTATGCACCCCTGCCTGCTCAGACCACCTCCTGCTACAGCTGCGGAGGTTCTGATACATCTCATCTACCACTCCAGGTTCCTGCTCCAGCTCCTTTTGCTATCCAGAGGGGGCAGCGGGATCAGCTGTCCTGGGGGTTTGTAAAGGAAGCCCCTCCTCCATCCCTTCCTGCCAGCTGCATCCACCGTCACTGCTGGTCAATCAAATCTGTTACTGAATGCTGGAATTTTCAAGCTTTTAATTAATCAATTGTTGCAGAAAGGCATTATATGTCTTTATTATATTTGTCATTATAGAAAGAAGACATCAAAGGTATAACATTAGCTTTCAGAGGCCTCCGAAAAATGCTTTCTCCATCCCACTGCTATATATCCATTAAGTTAAATCTTCCTGTTAGAAAACATAATATTCCTAGTTGTTGTTTAGTAACACAGTGTGCCATGGCCATTTTACCATGTGGCTTTCCTATAATTTGACCAGGTATTAGATCTCTTTCTATCTTAATTAATGTTATATTAAACATCTTCAAAGGAAAAAGAGGTTTAATGTAACTTTTTTTTTTTTCCCCTGAAAAAATGCAAATGTTATTATACTACTCAGTAGATTATCTGAAAAGGAAGTACTGGATACTGATTCTGTAATTCCATCAAGGTTATCTTACTTACATTTCACTTCTTGAATTACCAGAGGGGCATCAGATCCTGGTATGACACAATTCCCTGCAGAGACCCCTGGAGATGTCTAGTACAGCCTTCTGTTCAAAGCAGGCTCTGCTGTGACAAGTAGACCCACAACCACTACCTTCAGAGACCAAACATTTAACTCATGTCACCTATCCAGATCATAATGTACCTGTATCCTTCCCATAATATTATAGAAGACAGTTTCAAAAGCCATACTAAAGTATAGGCAAACAAAATCTGCTACTCTCCCCTTGTACGCCCGTTTTTCTCATTCAAAGTATCTCAGCTTTGTGTCTGCTTTCCTTCAGCAACAGTCCCACATTTCCCTCATTTGGCCTTTTAATGCTAATATAGTGAGGGAACCTCTTGTTGCCCTCAATGTCCCTTGCAATCCCATTTGAGCTTTGACTGACCGATATCATTCCAACACAACCATGCAACATTTCTAAATTCCTCCTTGGTAGTCCATCTTTGCTACATTTTTGCATCAAAGCATAGCCATAATTTTAACAAAATTTCTATCCTGCCAATTCTATCTGACATTCTGATTATTGTGACAGACATTTTTGCTCATGGAGGAGGTTTCTTCATAAGGCTTCTAGTCTGTCACTCCACTCTGGCTGGAGAGATGGTTGGATCTAATTACCTACAAATTTCACCATGACAAAAGTAATCTCACAGATAGGTTAAATCACAGCAAGACAGAATGTAATTATCTGTGTTTATTAGTATGAAGTTACACAAAAACCTTACATCCCTTAGATCCAGAAGTTTCCTTGATCAAGAAGATAAATGCTATGGCCAAATCTTTACTTAACATACACTAAAACAATATCTGTAATTGAGCCTTCCTTTATTCTCTGTCATAAAAGAACTCTGATAGTCCAAGTATGCTGGAAAAGAATAAAGACAATGAAGAACATTTCATAATCCTCAAATCTGTAGTCTTTGAATGATTTTCTCCCTAAAGTAATAGACACTAAGTGCTAAAAGACACACTTCAGAAAGATGTCCTTCACCCGCCTGTGCTTCTTCATCTTCTTTTTACAAATAATTTTTTGAATTACAATTGGAATGCATGAAGAACACCTTCACCATGAAACTGCAACGGAACAAATGGTTCAAATAACTTTGTTCAGCCTTAAGGATGGAGATCCCACAAAGTCTAAACCTGAACCTTGGATCTGGAAATTGTGGTATCTAACATATCACCCAGATATTTCAGACATCTTATTTTCAAGAAGCAGATGGTCCCAGCTCTAAATGAAAGCTTTTAGGTCCAGCCTAGAAAAACAGAAAAACTTAAAATACAGAGACACATTCATGTGGTCATAAGTAGCATAATATTATGGCATATCAACCCTGAAAGCTTTCTGATTCCTGAATCACAAATTGCCACTTTAGTGCAGAAAGATGAAGCAGCAATTTAAGTAAAATAATTTTCCCACAGCAGAATGAAATGAATGGAAGAGCAATTAATAATTCCATTCTTATATTTGCCAAGCAAACAAGTGGAAAAAGATCTGTGGACTTGGTTGTTGTGTATAGATCTAAATATTCTTTGTAGAACACGCTACACAGAAATCACACAAGTAGCTCTAACTCAGACATTTAACTTATCTATCACTGTGTCCTGGTTTGAAAGACCAGGTGTCTGCTTCTTGGAGTCTGGAATTATGAGAAATATTTCTTTGCATGTTTAAGAGATTTTAAGATCACTGACAAACAGTGCTTTTAACCTTTGTTCATGGAAAAAGGGCTTTTAAGCTCTGGAATGAAGCCGAGTTTTCAAGAATCTGTATTAGATAGTAGAATAGTGTGTAGTTTTATCACAGGGTGAGAATTTTAGATATATGGGGTTTTTAGGATGGTAAGCAGGTGAAGACAAGATGGAGAAGTCCACGTGGCTTTTGGGCTTCCTCCTTCTTCCTCATCTGCCTCCATGTTCGGCAGTGAGGTGGCACGTTATGGTTGGTTTTGAGTAGAGTCTAACTTTCTAACATGGATAATAGTTATTGGAGAAGTATTATAAATACCGATTACGTGGATTGTAGTAAAAATGTCCACACCACTCTGTGTGGGGGGAATTCGGGGGTTTGTGCCTTGAACTGACTTGCAGAATGAAGAGCTCTGCTGGTTAGGAACAGAATGTATTGATAAGAAAGAATAAACAATGAATGAGAACATCAGAAGAGACAACTCACGGCCTTTCCTTCAATCTTGCAGCTGGGGAAAAAAAGACTCTGTTTGCATTCTCAGGTCACGGAAAACAGCCGTCAGAGAAAAACACACAAAAATATTTTTTATAAACCCGAGATCTGCTAAGGAAGGGAGAAGCCTCTCTTGGAATTGAAAATGCAAGCCCCTTCCCTCTGAATGATTATAATTTGAAATTAAGGGGTTCTCAGGCAAAGATATGGGAAAAGGACTCCATTTCTTAACTAATGGTGTATCCCAGGCAAACAACACAACTGCAGGCATGAACCACCCAACAGAACTGGAACCCAGTACCCAGCCCTCCCCTGCCGGCAGGTGCGTGTCGCCCGGGTGCAGTTCCGGGCACGGCCCGGCATGAGGGGCGCTGCCGGGCCACCGGCTGGTGATGGCGGCACAGCCCAGATGGGAAGGGATGGAGGAGAGGCTTCGCTTCACAAACCCCCTGGGACAGCTGATCCCGGTGCCCCAGCAGGACTCTCAGGAGCAGCAAGATGTCTCAGCAGAGGGTGTGGGGCTACTGTGCAGCAAAAACTCAGAGCAGCGCTGAAGAAGCAGCGGGAGCAGGACAGCAGTAGCCCAGCTCTCAGCAAGGCAGGGATAAGCAAGCTCAGGATCCTGGGCACCGGAGCAGACAGTGAAAGTCCCTGTTTCAGTGAGGTGGGAGTTAATAAGGGCCCAGTTCAGTGGCTGCTCTCACAAGCAGAGGCTCACCCCACGGCAGAAGCAGCAGCTGTGGGTGGGACTCTGGCTGCAGCAGAAAATTCCCTTCCCCAAGAAGCAGCTCCGACCATCCTGTCCTCTGAGACCATGAGAGCCTTTTATCAGCCCAATTCTCATGGTATCTCTGCTCTTGGGACAGAAACTCCCAGATAAGAGAAGTGCAACCAGATGCCTACCTGCCCTGAGCTTGGCCACTTCTGTTTTTCTTAAGTACCCAGGTGTTACTCTTTCCTAGAAATTTACATGGGAAAAAAAAAAAAATCCCTAAGTAAAAGGAACAAAAGGAAAGAAATCTAACCCCCAATACACTGCTAAAGAAAGAATTTTAAAAGTTTAAATTTTGTCATGATCAATTCAATTGTGAACCTGTTAATGTCCAGAATATGGTGATTATCCCCAAAATAATGTTCACTTTGCAGTCACATGAAGGGATTCTCCTAATCAAAATGCCTGCAAATCTGCAAACTAAAAAAAAACCAGTCAAGCATAAAAAATATTTTAATGGAAATAAACAGCTACAAAAACATCAGAACTTCCCTATTTTTTTCTGTAAAAAATAGGGAAAATTATAAGCTAAACAGAAATCAGTCATCTAAGTCATGCTCCAAGACATTTATTTGTGAGTACTTCATGAGAGATGTCTAGAGTATCAGCTACGGAACAAACTGCGGCTGGATTCCTATGAACAATTTTTACAGACAGATGTGAGCCAACTGGAAGAGCAAATATCCTTTTGCAAGATCAAGTTGGGTCTCCAGGTGCCAGGAAGTAGCAAGAACAGGCTTTTCCACCAGGGAAGGCAAACAATGAGCTCTGGGTGGCTGACAGGCAGATAGCGGTAGTTTCTGGACCCACCAGAAGCATGGTCCCACAGTTCACAAGGCAAACAATCAACACCAACTCACAAGAAAAGTAGAGCAAAATGACAGCCAAAATACAATATCACACATTAGAAATACAGGCAATTAATCCTGAATTACAAACAGGCACAGTTAATTCATGAACAGATATATATACCTTCTTTACACATGATTACATTAGAAACATGCTCTCTCCTGATATTCAGCTGATCCATAATGAGAAGACTTTGTGTCATATACTTATTTTTTTCACTACCACTTGAAATTGTTGGCAGACTAAGAGTCAAGATATTAGCAATACTTGGCAACATGCAACAGGAATGCAAAAACTGGGAATTAAGTTATTAGAGTAATGGGCACTGCAATCACATTTATGTACTGCTTTTCAAAGACAGAAAAAGCCCTATGTTACTCTCAGGACATGGGTGTCATCCCATGTTCAAGGATGCTTTGAACTAGAATTAAAGCACCTAAAATATTCTTTCCAAAAGATTTTTTTTTTTAAACTGGAATCTTCCCCCAATCTTTAGTTTATTTCCCAACTTCTCCTGATGAATTAATAGGAAGAACAATTTCCTCTAACAAAAAAAGAGGGTGTTTTGAATGCTTCAAAGATCACCCACATCTACTATCTGAAATAATCTTCACTAATCTGCTGTACCTCATTTCTTGTAAGAACCAAGTAAGGAAGTTCTGCATTTCATGAATAGGAACAAAACATACAGCAGAAGTTCATTCCTCTAGAGTCCCTCAATTTGTGTAATTAAGGAAGTTTGCAAATTGAGGGAATATTTTCCATCTTACTTCTCATAGCACACCTGATAATAATTCTCAAAATCACACCCTCTCAAATACAAAAAAATTAGGAAGGAGTTGTAGGGAGGAAGAAGAGATAGAGATGTCAATATTTATTGTTTTAGCCTGATCTCCAGTGCTACACACCAATATCTAAGGAAAGGGGGGATTTAGCAGGTGGGCAAGAAAGACACAGGTACTCTCCTCATTTCCACAGTGTGGGGTGAGGGGGGAAGAGAGAGACAGTGGACAGTAAGGTGACAGCATCTTTTAATCACATTAGGAATATAAATACAGAATCAAATTTACTGATCCTGTATCTACACAGACTAATAATGCAGTATAAAAGAAGTTGATCTGCAGAGAGTAAAACAGCTTCTATTAGGGATGCAACATTCTTACCATGGGCATTTTGTAGATATTTTAATTTGGACTTCTTATGGCATGGTCATACAGACTGAACCCTCAGTGGAGGGTTAATAACCAGGTGCATCTATGAAGCACCTTTCAGTTTAGTTCTATCTGAAAGTCTGGATGCTTCTCTGTCAGCATTTTAGTTCACACTGGAAGCAGATTTTTGAAGCAAGTCTTGTCGAGTCATTCCCACTTCTCATACCATGGTCTCCATCATAGCATAGTCCCAGAGCACACAAGCTGGAGGTGCTCCAGGGGCAAACCTAGACAGACCAACCAGTAACAGTCCGCAAGATCAAGTTAGAGCTAATCTGAAATCAAACTGAATTGGAAATGTTCAGTCCCTCTGCTTTATTCCACAAATCTACCTGCATTCAGATGTGCTACTTGCCAACACAGGATATAATTTTGATGCTCACCAAAGCCCTGCCCCCATCCAAAGTAAAATATTAATGCACATGTCCTAGGATGAAATAGACTTTTTGGAATGGATTATTTTCCATCACTTTATGCTTCGTTCTACAAATCACAGATGGTCTAAATACGTGTTTGTTTGGGAAAAAAGTTCTTGACTCAAATCATTCATGGTAAATATAAATTTCCCTGTGTAAAATGGTCAGCAAGTCTCAAAGACTTCTGAGCCCATCAGGTGAGTACAAGAACAAACAGGCAGCTACAGCAAGCAGCTGAGGGCCTGAAGGTCAGATGGCACAACTTCTATGAGTGAATCTAAATGCTTTTTCCCTCCCTGAAGACATGGACCACAATCACACCCCACACAGGAATGGTCAGTACCAAGCCACATTTTGGATATGATCTGGAAGACTGCTAACTAGCATAGGACAAAACTATGCAAAGGAAAATGCTAACATTTTAACAGTTATGGTCAAAGGCATTTTAATGCTTGGCACTCTGCCATGGCCACCTTCTTGTACTCTTACTGACTGCATCTCTAGTGAATGCAGTAGTAATTCTCACGCACAGAAGGGTACCATTTAAATGGAATATTATTCTGCTTATACAGCAGTTACTTGACATCCAACAAAACTGCCAGATCCCAAAGCAGGTGTATACCTTTAAGTCATAGGTTACCCTGTACCACCAGTGGAAAAGTTGAAAACTATTAGGTTTTGAAAAACTGTTTTGTTCCAATTAACTGAAACAGTGATAAAAAGTATCTGCAGAATTCATTAGTGAAAGCACCTTAATTTCACATGAATTAGTTCCACAATATACTTGATCTGTAAATATCAAGCAAGATGATGAAAGACTGTTTCGACTGCAATTTGTAACTAGCATATCTAATTTTTAATTCTGTGCAATAATTTTCAAGATGACAATTTTCCATTATATTTAAGCAAGAAAATACATCTCAGTATTTCTTGCAGATTATATATAGAGAACATAGAATACTGCTTTGTTCTCTCAAGTCACATCCAATTAAATGTAAGATATAGAATTAGTTCTCAGTGAGCAGAAGGCTTCCTAATGAAACTTCAACACCACAAATAAAACCAGAGATTATAGTCAGACTAGTCAGTTACAGAGAAATAGTATTCTTAGACATAAATAATGTTTCCTCATCTTTAATTCTGGAGAATGTTTTGATTACTAAATTTAAATGGAAACAATCTCTTCTCCATAGGACAAGACTTTTTCAATTTATCTTGATAATACGCTCTTGGCTGGCCTTTGTATTTGCCAAAGTTTCACAGAAATACTTGAAAAATAATGATGCTCTGCAAAACAATCTGCTTTTTACCAATTATAAATTCCATCCAAAAAGAATTTATAGAACATCATTATGTTAATTTCACACCTAAATGCCATAAACTATGGCAACAGGTTGGTGGATTTGTTTTAGTTTTATTTCTTAGTTCTGCTAAATATGCTGGGCTAAGCCATAATTTTTTTAAGGTAGAACAGTCTGCCTTACAAAAAAACGTTTTTATAGTTCTCCCAGAGCAGACAACCCTAACACTAACTGCTTTAAATTATACATGAAGCAGTCTCTGTACTTCTTTGTGGCACTTGGCAATGAATCACATATTGGACTAATAGAGGGGAAATTTTATAAATGTTGAAAGATGAAGTCCTCATTTTATGCTATGAATTGATGAAGCAAGATGTTTTTACAAAACAGAATTAGGCTGACCCTGATCAAGGTCAAGATTAGAGTCAACTCAATCAGGTTTACTACATATAGGTATTTTTTGCTATGAAAACTACAGCCAATTGACACTGAGTTAAGCTCAGCAACATTCATAGAAGTCTTTTAAACTGCTAAAATATGGAAAGAAGAAACAGAGTTAGCACAGATAAGCATGGACTTTTTCTACTACATGAAAAAACAAATAATCCATTAAAAACAACCCAGCTCCCTGAGGTCTAGGCAACACGTGTCTGCCTGCTCATCCTTTTCACATCCATTCTCTTTTTTATAAGTACCCCATAATGTTTCTGGTTGTAGGAAAAAAAAATCATCTCTTCATCTTTTTATTAAGTGAAATGGAGGACCTACAAGAATACGTGTTCAGCTAATGAGAAAGTCTGATTAATTTTTATTAGTTCTACAGCAAAGATTATGAAGAAAGAGCACAAACTAGTGAAGTACAGAATTAGAGGAGTAAATAAGCACAACAGCAAATAAGCAGAATTAGTCACAATAAACTAAAAATTGAAGAGATGATAAAAAAATCCCCACATCAAGTCAACTTGTCAGCTGTGGTTGGTCTGGGCTTTTTCCTTATTGTCATTAAAATAATAAACATTTTTTCCTCTTTCCTGACATTTAAAAGCAATATTCTTGAGGATTTAGTCACAGATGGTTCCAACTGCTACAAGATTTCCCTCAGTAAGAATTACAAATCTAATTTTTGTTTTCTTATTCAAAAGGTTCAATTACAGGTTGTAAAAGTCAGAAGAATGAAGCTTCCTTATTCTTTCAAGCTACAATCTATATTATCTGACTCTCTGTCATAAATAACAGAGAGCTCCATACATAATCCTGGGATTATGTATGCAAATCAGATCTAAACTATTTCAGTGTAAATTGAACAACTAGGTTGTTGTGGTAGCATTTTAAAGATGAGAGGACATAATCTTAAACTGCACCCGGGAAGGTTTAGGTTGGACATTAGGAAGAAGTTTTCCACAGAAGGGGTGATTGGGCAGTGGAATGGGCTGTCCAGGAAGGTGATGGAGTCACTGTCCCTGAAAATGTTTAAGAAAAGACTGGATGTGGCACTCAGTGCCATGGTCTATTTGACAAGGTGGATTAGGTCACAGTCTTCATAATCTCAAAGGTCTTTTCCAACCTAGCTGATTCTGTGACTTTGTTATTTTGACAACTCAGACTTCACACTTTCTTCCTGGGACATCTTTCTAAACCATTCACCTTTAGGAGTATCCACTATTTCAAAGTCAAATATGCTTAAAGCAGACAGGTTTCTTACTGGATTAAGTATGTTTTTTGAAAAGACCCTGTTGCTTTTCAAAGCCCTTTGAGAACAACACATCCTACTATATCCTCAACTTTGATTGTTTAAACAGAGTTGTGACAATGCCATGCTTTTGCTAATGTCACATTTAACAAAAAACCTACAGCTGTTAAAACTTCTGAATGTCTAATTTCATTGAAGAAACTCATTTGTTGTAAATGGAAAGTAAACTGGATAAATTTAATCTCATCTTCTGAAACTTCATAAGTAGAAAGTTTTGTACCAAATTTTATTTGATCGGGAGCAGAGATGTGTAACTCTGAACAGTGAATAAATTAGCTCACATAGAATTTCTGCCAACTTTCCCTTAACACTATGAATATGACACTATGGAATGAAGTGGCCAAACAGCCTTTAAGTAATGTTAGCCAATGATTTCATCTACAGTACATTTCAATAATTTTCTTATGTAAAATGAATGTGAAGTTTGTCTTAAATATATGAAAGAAATTGGAGGTTCGTATAGAGTTAGATACAGTGGGCTGAAGTATATCTATTGTGTACAGGTTATCTGAAGACTGAGAAGGTCTTTGTTTAATATTTGATAACCTTGGAGGATATATAATTTCTATAGATCATAAGAATATAAATTTCTTGCCTTGCAAATTGTAAATGGTACTACCATAATTTATTCTGTGATTATCAGTCACAGAAGTGGAAGAAGTATAATATAGCTAGCCCATGTATAATACAGTTTTGTCAGAGAATGTCTTTTTTTGCCTCTCTTCTTCTCAGATATTATGAATACAGACACACACAGGTATGCACAAGTTCCACTAAAATCAAAGATTCCTTTAATGATCACAAAATCCTGTAAAACAGGCTTGGGGATTTTAGAACAGTAAAGTTACTCTTCAAAGCACAATAGGAAGTCTAATCCTTTTATGTAGTGTATTTTTTCCCTTATTATTCAAAAAAGAGCATTCTGTTTAGCAGACCCAGCATATGCACCATATGATGCACCAGATGTCTTAGTAAATAATTCATCTCTTAATGAAAAGTACAATAAATAGTTGCATAAAACTGTGTGACGATGCAACTGATAACTACCCTTTCAAAATCAGAAAAAGAGATTTTTATAAAGAGCAATAGCCGTACCACAAAACAATACTGTCAGACTGAACTGGCAACATATGCTTAATTATGCTTCAACTATATTCTGGAAATGAGCACACAGCACAGATTACTGCATAGCCTTATATTGCTGCTCCATCAGGGCCCGTGAAGGGTGGCAGAAGAATGTCTAAATGCTGCATTTACAATGCCTAAGACAGCAGGATAGGTTGAGAAAGAGAGGAAAAACATATGACAATAAATAAGAGTGTAATGTCTGCTTGAAGTGAGTATTCTACTGGTATAGAAGACACTAGCATTTTATTAACACAACAACATGTATGAGTAATTCCTAAAGCCTTTCTAAAAATGTGACTTAATACTGTTAAGATAGGATTTGTATGGAAAGATGTGCCTATGAATTTCCTTTCGGTATCTATGTCTTAGCTGCAGCCAGTGAAACAAATTAAAAATCTCTGTCTTTGCCTGTTGATTTAACAGGCTTGTTGGAGAGGAAGATGGCAACACACTTGTGACAAACAGCTTTCAAATATGCATGTGTCCTCATGCTATCCCATATGAAATCAATTCTCCTGACACTTTCCTCCCATAAATTTGCTATTTGCACATATTCCTAGAGGAAAACACAGCTTCTATAGAGGAAACAAAATAACATTCCTTACTATCTCCTATTTCATTTAGTACAGTTTTGAATGCGTATTTTTGTTCTTCTCTATTTTTCATGTTACATATTAGCATTATATATACTACATAATATATCCATGTTTATGGTAATCCTAAATTTACTAGTCCTTAGTTAAACAAGTATAAGCAGCTAGCAAGTTAAATGAATGAGATTTCTCCTAAGTCTACATCTGTTACTGGATGGGACAGGATAGTGTATGAGGGGAGTGAGGGGAAAAAAAATCTAACTGAGATACAAAAGAAAACTTTGCAAAACATTATCTACATAATATATGTGGATGTTTTGTCAGGTATTCACAAAATGTAAAGTACTGAAAGACAATTTCCTCAATCCAAATTTACAAAGAAAACCCCAAAATCAACTCAAAATCTTAACTGAATTTTTTTTTCCTTCAGTTTTTCCACTGGAAAAAAGTGGAAAAGTGGAAGCAATAATGCTCAGCCACTTCACAGTGTGCTCTGAAATTTACCATGTTACTATTTACATTTTCTCTGGTGTACAGATAGACATTAACATCACTTAGTAAGAACCAGTGTTGTATCACTGTGGAAACACTGCCTGCCAGCATGCACAGTGCAGCCAACACACTGTTCTGTTTATTTACTGGCTGTGTGAGAACAGAACATTGCAAAACACTGGCTGAGATTCTCTGAGCCCCATTTCAATTCATTCCATTGTAGTCAGGCCTCCTGAAAAACATGGGCATAAATGAGAATTCCTGTCAAAAGGTAAAACCAACAAACTATTGCTTTGCAACAAGGAAAAATCACCAAGAGCTGATGATACAGATTTGACACCAAAAGTTTTGATTCCAGCTCTGGGTAAGACTGCTTCTGTAGTCCTCAACAAATCAATTAAGCCTGTCTTCTGCACTTCACTGTAACTACTATTTTCAATAAAGGAAGTGCTATGGAATTCAGCCACTCAGATTCTGGGCAGTCACTGTGCTTAGAGTGCAGATATTAAGCACCCATGAAAAAAAACTACTCCAGATGCACTTTGCACAGCAGATGGCATTATGTGTAATGCTTGAACTTGCCTGTTTAGGGAAAAGGTTTCTCCTTGGCTTTTAATCATCTGATGACTTAAAATTCTCATATAAGCTCTGCAAAGGTAGAAATCACAAGACAACAGGCATGAAACAGTCATGCAAGTTTGGCATGGTGGAGGGAAGCATTATAAGAGTAATGATTTTAGAGTATCATAAAACACGAGCATGTACAATGTCTCTTTAAACACAGTACAAAAAATCCTGATGTTTTGCATTGATTTTTCTGCCCACAATTTCTCTAAATACTAGAAATGCATTTTATCCCTGTAACAATCTGAACTTCACAAGGCGATGATAAATGAGATAATATTGATTAGATCGTGCTAAAGGGTCCCAGCTCTTCAAGGTTATATCCTTTAGAGAGTTTATAAATCTTATTACAGAAATCTGCCTGTTGATATACATAAAGAGTGGCAGAAGGGTTCCAGCATGACAGCTCTCACTGGAGTCATGCTGTTCTTCAGACAGGAAGTTCAGGCAAGCAGGTACAGAAGATCTCAAAACAGTAGAAGCAGCTTCCCTTTTTCAAAGAAAACAGACCAATAAAATTTAGGTCATAACTGCTGTAAGATTATTACTGACAAAGAGTGTTGGTAGTGAAACACAATCATGGGCCGCAGTTGGCTTTAACTGTCAGCTTCATCTGTAATGTGAAGGATGAGTAAGTCCACTAAATTGTTCCAACTAGTTTAACGTGCAGATCTTTAAGTAAATTAATCTTAACTTCAGATAAAAGTCAGTATGCGCCTTTTTTTGGTTTTGGTGGTGAAAAAAGTCCAAAAAATGTCAAGGAGCATACCAAAAAGCAAGTACAATAATCTGCTAAATTCTCCTGGAGTTCTGCATTCACTCTCAACTAAACAGGGACAAGAAGAGGCACTTAAACCTGCCATATGCTTTTTTAAATCCTGAGACATGGCATGGGAGAGGGGGGCGGGTGGATATGTGTGAGGTGTGGGGAAGAGTACATACTGAAAAGAACCAGGGATCCCTCTGTCCTGAGGGGAGTCACCAGTGGATGGCTGGAGTCACCAGTGCATGATGCCAGCCACAAAGGCTGACAGCATGAGCCACAGCAGAGATCAATCCATGTAATCATTTCCCTTTACTTGGCATTCACTACACTGCACCCAGGTTTGGGCCCTGCAACACAAGAAACCCTGACAAATGAGAGCAAGTCTCATCAAAGCCCACAGAAATGGGCCAGGGGCTGAAGCACTTCCCCTGTGAGATGAATTGAATGAGAAGTGGCTGAGTAAGCTGGGCCTGCTTGAACCTAAGGAAGTAGGGCTTCAAGGGAGGAGCTAACAGCACACCCCCAATTCACCAGGGTAACAACCCAGCCAGGAGCAGCTTGCACAGAGAGAGGTTGAGCAGTCTCCATCCTTGGAGGTTTTGAAGAGGCACTGGGAAAAAGCCTGAATAACTCAATATGAATTCCACATGGTCACTGTTTTCAAGGGAAAGTTATGCTTGTGGGCCTCCCAAGGTCTCCTTCAACCTGAATTAATATGTCTCCATTATTGTGATGCCACTGACAAACAATATTTGGTGTCAGTTTTGTAGGAACATGGTCATGCTCCGTTCCTTTCTGCTGAGCTCTACAACCATTTCTATTCAAAGCAGTCTCTGAACTCTCAAGTGAAAGTGATTCTATTTATATTCATCTCATAAAATGTTTAAAAGATCAGAAAAAAACCTGCTTACAATATGAAACACAGATCTGAGTTGTAAAAGAAATAACAATGCTCTTCTTTTTCTGAGCAGCAGATGGGCACCAGTCTTATTTCCATTAAGATGTAAAAGCCATAAGCTTGAATATGTTTGGGGTTTTTTAATCACTTTGATAAGTGTTTTCATGGATATATGTACAGGTAAAAGCTATATTTAGATTTAGTTTATGAAAGCAAGGAAGCCAAGTGAATTAAAATGAAACATTTGATCACTCTGATATTTTGTAACTGGTAAAGTACTTTAATAGGATCTTGAAACTATTAATTTCACACATTTTTTAGGAGGAAAAAAACATCTCCCCAAACTAGTGGGAAGACAACAAAATTTACACTAGAAAGTAATTATTAGGCTACACACAACAGAGTACATGGACACCTTCTCTGTCATGAAGCTCCACCATCTGTTTTCTTGTGTTTGCCATCGCCAAATCCGAAGACAAATTCTGTTCACTTTAAAGCAAAAATTTCTGAAATCAGTTTTTGACAAGCAAGGAACTTTAATAGAAAATGAGTATCTGGGAGAAAAAAACTTCAGTTAGTAAGTATATCCTATTGATTTGTATTGTGGCACAGACAGATCCTGGAAAAAATCTTGAAATCCATGCTACCTCAGTCCTGGTAACTTCTCATAAAAATCACAGGAAAACTGAAGTTTCTGACAGTCACATACAGTATGACTGAACAGATTCCAAACTTACTAAAACACTGGTATGGAATGTAATGGTGGTCATATATTTTACAAAAATGTCAAGATTAACTGTTGACCCTGAAATGATAGGGAGAAGACAAGACACCGATGCTTATGGTAACATGACACCTAGTGTTCACTTCCAGAAAGCTTCGGTATTGGTGGGTGCCAAATGCTGAAGAAACATCAATGCCCCAGGACCTCTTTCCAAAAAAAAAAAAGGCAGATATTTATACTTGCATCTCTAAGCAAGTGCCTAAATCACACAGACACAGTGAAAACTGAGAGGAGGAAAGGAACAGAAAATCTGCCTGTGCTGCACTTGCCCTTCCTATTGAGTACACAATTTAGGTAACTGCAGAGAAGAGTGTTATCCAAACAAGTTTCATGTTGCTGGTTGCTGGGTTTTTGTTTTTTTTTTCCTTTGGGTTTCTGCTGCAAAAAGAAACTGACTACCTATTCCTCTTTTTCTGGTTGTCTGTGGAAGTTAATAGAAAACTGGATCTACATATAATATGCACAAGTTTAAGAGAAGAGTCCCTATTAAAAGAAATAATTTACAAAAAAGGTTTATTTATACATAGCAATGAACTGTACATTTATTTCTTCATTCAAAATCGTGATGTACCAACAGTACAAGTGCCTGTTAATGTTATCATTCCCTTCCAAGCTTCTAGCAACACAATGAAAACCACAGTAACTAATGCATACTAGATCAATGAGACCATAAAATCCATGTAAGAACATAGCAGAAGCACTTTAACATAGTAACAATTACTGAGATATGACCCCTTGAATATTTCCAAGGGCAATGGAGGGAAAGGATTATATGAGAAATTAAAACAAAAAGTTTACTACAGATAAAGGAAACATCTGCTCATTATTGAAATCAGATGAATAAGAATCCATGATACGGAATGAAACAAGGGTCAGGAATTACACTGAGATTGGCAGAACATTAGACACAAGGTATGACTGAAACGTCAGTTCTATGGAACTGAACATAAACAACTGCACTTCAACAGGTTTATGGATACACTGTGAGAAACATCCTTAAAAGAGAATGAATGTTAAGAATACATGAATGCAAAACAAATTAGCATTTTATTTCAAATCTAGCATTTGAATTTAAATGTATGCTGAGATATTTTCCAGGGTGTAATATTTAACTGTTACCCTTCTAAAGAGAAAAAAATCCCACAAAGACAACCCATCTATCTTTTAGTATTAATATTGTCTAGCTAACACAATTCCAAACAAATATTTTGTTTATTTGTAAATTTTATTTAGTAAACACTAACTACTGTTATTACATCTTATTTCTGAGAAAAATGTGCACACAGTCAATACACAGGTATTAAAACACACATTTTTCTTTTAACAAGGTAAACAGATCTAGATTCCAATACTGTTGAATAACTTAAGAAGATGCAAGTCAAGCACTTGTCACACTGTGAATTATAAATCAAGTTCCTATTTTTTAATACATTTTGAGTATAATTTTCTTCAGAACTTTAATATGTGGCATATCTGAGGAGCCAAAGAATTATGAACTCACCTAAATAAGTATCTGCCGTAAGATGTCCCTGTTGAACTTAAGTCTAAATGGCTTTTTACTAAGACTATACATTCCTTCTTTCAATCACATACCTCTATTTGAAATAGCCAGGAAAGTGAAGCTAAGTTTGACTGTTTGTTGGAAATAGACAGCTTGCCAAAGCCTTAGATTCATAACACTATGTCTCAGGTAGGGTCAAGGTTAATTGTGTAGTCACATACCTACAGTTCCTATTGCTCTTGTCCAAAAGGTCAGTTCATCATTCAGGAAGTGTCTAGTTTGGTCCCAGGCATGAGTCCCATGAGTAATAGCCAAAATGGCATGTCCTCTTGGTCTTAAACGTACATATTTGACACTTCAAGAATACCAGTCATAAATTTCACCTAATGATAGTGATTATCCCTCGCCTTTAATGCTGAAATATCCTGAACTGCCATACAACCTACTCAGCTGTTAACATTTTAGATAATTGCTGCACAGATTATTTTTGCAGTTCCTGAACAGTCTGATAAATTAAGAACTGTGAAACAACTTTAAAACACAGAGGATTCCACAGTAGGCTTAATTCCTTTATTTCTTTTTGAATTATAGAAATTCTAAAAGTCCAAAGGTTAAATTTATCCATCTCCTCACACACAGTCGAAAGAGAGATGCAAATACAGGCTGTGAAAGCTTCTCAGACAAGACAATAGTTTGTTTCCACAGATTTATGTGCAACTATCACACATGTTTATGATGTCAGGTATCCTCTATGCTTTTCTTCTACACTTGAATTTCAAAAAGTTATTTTCGTTTTTATGATTACAGAAGCTTGAAGTAGTTACAAATTCATAGTGAAGGAGAACGTCTCTTTCATGCAGCTGAGGCACCTTCTAAACAACATTCTGGATAAAACATCAGGAAGCACACTTTTTCTTTTAAAAATTGCAAGGCTGTGGTCACGAAAACAGCTCGAAGGACAGGGAGAAAAAAATTGTTTATTTTAGCACCTGTACATATTTTATATAAATACAATGTATAATTTTTTTTTTTAGCTGGTGATCGAAAACGATTAGCATGACGCTTCAACAAAACAACTTTATACGCCAAAAAGAGCGGCATGTTAAACCAGGGAGTCTGTAATGATTTTAAAAGGTCCGCAGGGCAGACCTGCTACATTTTATATAAACCCGGACAGCGGAGAACCGCCGTCAGAGGGCATCATTCATGAATGATTTGCCAAATACGCTGCCGTGAAGTATCAAGTTATTTTCTAACTCCCTCACAGGCTTCTCCTAAAAGTACATGAGGTGCTAAATACATCCAAGTAGCTGACTTACTTTTTTTTTTTTTTTTTTAATTTATCATCGCAGGCTTGCAGCTTGGGTTTCAGACTGAGGCATTCAGCGCGGTCCCCGGGGAACGCGACCCTCCCGCTGCAAGCTGTCTCGGCGCGTTGAAAATCGCGGCCAGGACAAACCGGGACACGTCCCGCCCGGCCGGGCTCGGGCCCGGTGCCATGGGAAGGAGGCGGATGGGCCGTCCCGCCCGGGGAGCCGCAGCAGCGGCCCCTTTCCCCTGCGAGAGCCCCGCCGGCAGCCCGAGCCCCAGCCCGAGCCCGCACCGCCCGCTCCCGGCCCCTCACTCAGGCGCCTCCCTCCCGCCCTCCGGGCAGCGCCGCCGGCGGGACCCTCCCCACCCCCGCCCCGCCGCGGGAGTTGGCACCGGGACGGGCTGAGGGGGAGAGCGGTACTTGCCCAGGTGGGGACGAGGAGGCTGCCGGGCCGCTCGAGCGGTGCTGGAGGAGGCTGCTTCTCCGCCACGCTCATCTCCTCCCATGCAGCTGGCGTAGTCCTCTCAGTCGGGCGGCTCGGCGGGACGCGGCGCCTCCGGCACCGACTCCCAAGCGCCCGCCCCTCCCGGCAGCGCCGGCGTCCCGGCTCCGCGGGGCAGGTTGGCTCCGCGCTGCCCTCCGCCGCCCGTGGCTCGGGCGGGGTGAGACGGGGGGCGTTCGCCGACGGCTCGGAGCCGGGAGGGGAAAGGAAGGCGGCGGCGTGGCGCTGGCTATTTAACTTGGCTGTTCGCCGGGGGAAGGTGCCGCCGCTCCCCTCCCCTCCGCGGCCGCATCCCGACAGCCGAGCTCTGGGTGCTCCTGCGAGCGCTGCCGCGCTCCTCCCCGACACGGCACGGCTCCGCTCGGCCCGCCCGCGCCGCCCCGCGGGGCAAAGGCGGGCGGGGGCTCCGGGCTCCGGCACCGCTCCGGTGGGGCAGGGCGGGGGCTGCTGCTGGGGGGGAGCTGGCCGGCGTGGCGGGGCTGTGGGGGTGAGGGTCTGCCCCTCCGAGCGCAGCCCCCCTCGCCTTGTCCGCGCCCGTAGCGGGAAATTGCGCCTCGTGTTGGGTCATAGGCGATAGCCGCACGTGGCTCTCGCTCGCTGATCTCTGAATCAAAACCAAGAAAAGTTTCACATCCTTCAAGTATACTTGGTACCCTTGGCATTGTGTAACACCTGGTCAGGAAATGTCCCCAGTCCTAAACATCATAATGACATTTTGCTTTTCCGTGCATCTTTAGCTTCCATCCAATTCCTGACCGTGGTCTGTGGCCCAAGCTATCAGTTTTGGAGAAGCTTCCTGCAGTCCAGCAGTAGCAATTTTGAAGCTGATCCTAAGGCAAAGAAGTTCATCCTGGTCCTTAACATACTACTTTATTAGTAGGCATATTTCTACTCTTAAGGAGAGAGAAGGGAAAGCTTTTAATTTTTTCCTATCAGTTGATTTAAAAAGGCACATACCTTTCTGTTTTCATACCTAAATGTAATTTGAAAAGGCATGTCTGTTCCGTTTTGATGCCTCTACCTTTGTCATGCACAAATAGATAACAAGGCATGACTAGAGTTGGCTAGACTTTTTAAAAAGTTACTTTTGGAGTTGGTTTTTTTTGGTTTGTTGGGGTTTTTTTGTTTTTTTTTTTTTTTTTTCCCTGCTAAAGCACACAAAGCAGGAAAGAAACAGTCATTATCTTTTTCTTGGAGGTAAATCCATACAAAAATATTGGTTGTCGCTGCTATATTTTAACCTAGAATGAATTCCTCTTCCCAGGTTTCTCTGGTCAAAAAATGCCTGACATCATCCCTGTCTACTGTTTGATCATATGCACCAGATCCCTGGAGAAGATGGGGAGGGGTGGACAAGAGGGCAGTTTGCTCTGTGGGATTATGGGATTTCATTTGTTCTCCAGTGCTGTTTGGGGCCCTCCACCTGTGCCTGAGTTGTTTTCTTACCATGCACAGAGGTGTGGAGTTTGACATGCAGCAAGGAGTCAATGCCATTCTGCTTAGAAGCTGGAGTTCATACTCAAGCCAATCTGCTCCAATCCATCCTGTGCGTAAAAAGCCATTTATTTTGTTCCGTGCCTGTAGAAAAGTGCCTGACAACACACCAGAGTGTGAAATGTTGGAAGAGATGAGACTGGGCCACTGACCACATGACCATCCAAACTTGGGTGCACGCAGACACAGTGAGAGATATGAGTCTGCTTCAGGCTACAGCTGCACTTGCTTTGGAGGCAGACTGCTCCAGGCTCCATGGGAGTTGCCAGGAACCAGCAAATAACAGCAGCAGTCCTGGCAGGTATTTGCCAGTATGGATAATAGTTTTCCTGTGACTACAAACTTGTTGCCTCATCCAGCATTGCTTGTCCTAGTTCTTCATAAATATGGCACATAAGTGGGGATTAAAAAGTGGAGATGCAAGTTAGTGTAAATATAAAATAAATCACATAGCTGTATTATAATGTACAGGGAATATATATATATGGGAAATTACTGACAGATAAGTAAAATATAAAAACCTACTTTCTAGAATGCTTCTCTTTACCAACAAGCTGTGCTTTTTAGACTTAAAAATCTTTGTCAGTTGATATAATTAAGCTTTGTACACAATACATGACTTCTGAGTGGCATATTTTAACACTGACAATTACATAAATGATTTCTGGAATTCGTCAGAAGCTGGATAGAATCAGACAGCCAAAGAACTGTTAATGTTAATTTATTTTTGGAATTGACAAGTGCCCTTCACTGAATTATATTTTCCTATGGTATTGCTGTATTGAACATAAGTGGGTACATATAATTTGGGGAAGGATTAGGAAAAAATAAATATTTTTTACTTAAGTTGATCTAAGCCAATTTGGGATATCCTCATCTAATGCTTTATTTCAAGGAGTGATCAGATTTGATAGCTTAAGATACCCAGTCCAGTTTGTTACTAGTTGAAAGCATATATGCATTTTTTCTCCTTTCTTCTTTTTGTACTTTTGCAGTTTTACTGCAAAATTTTTTGCTTTTGCCATTTCTGAAATAAAGCAAATGGAAGCTAGCTGTCACATAGCTTTTTTAATTATGACAGTTTTTCTTTTTCTGGATTACATTAAATCCTATAATTTGAAAAAAGGCAATTGTTTGACAATTTCATAAAAATCTACAAAACATCAAGTAATCATTCAAAGAGGTGGCAGTTCAAGAAAATGCAGAATGTTTTCAATAAGATGACTTTAAGCCAAACTCATTATTTTGGGGTGTTACATTAGATAATTGCCAAGAAGTTTCATTCAGATCTGACTTGGCTCACAACAGGAAAACTGAAAATTGTGCAAAAGATTTAAATAAAATCAGCATGCATGAAAACAGATGCAAACTACTGAATCTGAAAGATACTGTATTACAGACCTGTCTTTTTTTCCTTCTGTTTTCATAGACATGCTTTGCATTTGTACATACAAGCACACACAGATGATACCTGGCTTAGAGAATGAAAAAAGAAGACTATTAGCAGTAAAACAATAAATAATTTATTTTACTAAGATGTCAAGGATAAAGACTTTTTTTTCATAGAAGTGGATGAAAGAGTATAATTTGGTTTTCCAGGAAATGTAGGTATGCAGACATTAAAACATAGCTCTGTCTATACAAAAACCTTCAAAAAGCTGTTGAAATCAATTTATTGTCTTAATACAAACTCCAAAATTTGTAGATGCCATTTTACTTTTTAGGTGTTAATACTTCCTGTACTAATCAGGAAGGAGGCCTTTTGTAAAACTTAATTGTTTTGTGAACTTCATTACACCTAATATTTTACCACCAAAATAAATGCTCCAGCATTTAATTTTGTGTTGTGGGAAGACATCAAAGTTATGGGGAAGCAAAGAATACTTTTTAAAGCATATGGGGTTTGCATAGCCAGGTTTTGGTAGCGGAGGGGCTACAGAGGTGGCTTTTGTGAGCAGCTGCCAGAAGCTTCCTCCGTGTCCAGCAGAGTCAATGCCAGAAGCTCCAGGATGGATGTGCCCCTGGCCAAGGCTGGGCCAGTTAGAAATGATGGTAACACCTATCAGATAACAGAGTTGAGAAGGGAAAAGTTATTGCAGAGTTGTAATTGCAGTGAGAGAGGAGCTGGGTGAGAACATGAGAGGAACAGCCCTGCAGACACCAAGGTGAGTGCAGAAGGAGGGGCAGGAGGTGCTCCAGGCACCAGAGCTGAGATTCCCCTGCAGCCCATGGTGCAGCCCATGGTGAGGCAGCTGTGCCCCTGCAGCCCATGGAGAACCACAGGGATGCAGAGATCCACCTGCAGCCCACGGAGGAGACCCACACTGGAGCAGGAGGATGCCTGAGAGGAGGCTGTGACCCTGTGGCAGCCCTGAGCTGGAGCAGAGCTTGCAGACCCGTGGAGAGAGGAGAAACAGCGGGTGATAAAATTATCTCAACCCTCATTCCCTTATCCCTGCATTTCGTGGGGGGGAGGCGGTAGAACTGGGAAGAAGGGAGGGGTCAGGGGAAGGTGTTTGTAAGTCTTGTTTTACTTTGCATTATCCTGCTCTGATTTTATTAGTAATAAATTTATTATCTCTAATTGGCATCTGTTTTGAAGGTGACAGTATTTGGTGAGTGATCTCTCCCGGTCCTTATCTCAACCTGTGAACTCTCTCCCCTGTCCAGCTGCAAAGGGAAATGAGAGAGTGGCTTCGGTGGATGGCTGGAATTCAGCTGGAGTCAACCAACTACAAAAAGAAGTTTTAAACTTGAAAATAGTAGGTAAGGCATTGTAAAAATGCCAGATGTCCCAAGGAAACTGCTACCTATCGTGATGAGGATGTTGCCATTTAGCCACCAGTATGTTCCAATTTAGGAGGAGTAAGGAAGTCACTAATATGGTGACAATCAGCCTTAGAACCCTATCTCAATCTGCTCTCCATTTGCCACTTTTACTGTGTCAAACTCAGGAGTAAGGAGCAAATTACAGGAAATAACTGTATTATAGTAACAGAGGACAGTAATGTTTGAGTCTTTTTAAAATATACACTGGGAAATCACAAAAATTTCACAGGTACTTCTTTTGCTTCAAAAGACCAGCATTCCCTTGCTCTCCCAAAACTATAATGTACATCAAATACCCTGTAAGTTGTCCCAGAAATTTCTTCAGTTCATTGAGTAAGGTAAAAAACTGTAACCATACATATGGCAGTAGCAAACTTGAAAGAGACAGTAAAATTGTCTGTAACATTATAGAAGAGACTGCGGTATTTCAAAGAAGCAAACAAAAACTATCCTTGAACTGTTCATTGAGAAAGGGTAATTGAAATAAGCATCTCATCCTTTGGGGCAGGCGGCTTGAGCAGCATGTGGGAGAGACTGTTAAAAAGTTTCCTGAACTGTCTTTCCTCATCCCTTATTGAGACATAGGTACACGTTACCAGGGCACCCTGCTGCCAAAGTTAAGGATTAGTTAGGACAAGACACTACTATACTATCACAGGAGGGAGTATTGACTGAATCAATAAGGAATTTGGCATCCCAGGCTATTCAAGGGAGCAACTCATCACTGCTGTCCTGAGAAAGTTATTATGAAAGATGATCCAAAATGGGTAACTGAGTGACTGGACATCTAAAAGATGTATTCCCAGTGGGTGTTTATAGAGGAACATTGAACTGGTCAGTATGTATTGTTCAAAATCAGACTGCTTTGATAACACTGAAAACATCAATGTAGACTTCCAGTATTTATCACCAGCTGAGAAAAAGTAGCAAGTGGCAAGCAGTTGGCTAAATGGCACTGTGGAACCAAGTAGGATTTTAGTGCTGCTTCTTTAAGCTGCTGATAAAATATTCATTCTTGCCTGTCCTTAAAATCTGCCTTGTATTACCAAGCGGAGGAGCTGATGTTCTGCAAACTTGAGTATTTTGTGTGTACTGGTGTTTTGCAGACAGCAGTGTGCCAAGACATTCTGTGGAAGCTCTGCCAATATGCAAAAGGGAATAGGGAATTTCATGGCCAAAGGAAGCACAAACAAGCATTCAGCTTGTGAGAGGGGGAAGAAATAAGTTCTGGAAACCCAGTATCATTACTCAGTTTTATCCAGAAATTGCTTGGCACCAAAATAGTTGCCAGTTCTGGGAAGAGACAGTAAAATATAGAAATTCCTCCTTCTTGGGAAATGCCTGTCTCACTGAGATAGGATGTGATGCTCTTTCCAGCTTACTGTTTCACACTGGTTTCTGCTCATTACATTTAGTAACCAATGTATAAGCATCATTGTGAGCTATTTCTCATATCACATAGTTTGTTTGCATAGATTCTTTATTTGTGCTTCAATTACTTGACCAAAATCTCTCTTATTCAACAATTGTATGGAAGTAACCAAGACTCATTTAATTACGAAAGAAAATGTGTTTCACAAAGAAAGTAAACTTGATTGTAAGTCAAAGCACAGGTAAGTTATAATCAATAAACCAAGGCAATGGTATGTGGTTTGTGTCACAAATAAAAAAGTCAGTTCGGAACTTATGAGTATATAATTCATGGCCAACTTCTGTCAAAAACTCCATAGCCTTGTCTATCAATAATTTAATTACAGATGGACATGGTTTTTATGGATTTGTTTCTTTATTTGTGAGTAATTCATTAGCAGAAGGAAGGGTATGATATAGTTCTTGACTTGTTTAAGTAGCTGCATTCCTATCCCATCCCATCCTGTCCCATCCTATCCTTATGATATTTTGAATCAATGTAAAGCTAATTTTCAAAGGGCTTCATTTGAGACTGACATTCTTCATTAAGAAAAAAAGTTAAGTGGTCAATTAGAAGAAGTTTTATTGTTGGTTTTGTTGCCTAGAAAATGCTAGGAGAGTCTATACTTAATAGTCCCCATACAAAATAGAATAGGAAATATAAGAAAATGTTCACTGCAGTAGTAATATCCCTTTTCTCTCATCTTTCTATAACAGTACAAAAGTTGGCTCTGTGAACTGGCACCACAAAATATTAATTGTTTTAAACGACTTTTTCTCTAGCTTTTAATCTCCTGAGGTTTAGAGTCATACATGTGTATTATAAGTACAGGAAAAAATATGCCAAATCTTCATACCAAATTGATTTTTCAGACATTTAACTACCAAGTTATTTTAAATCTTATTTTATTTCTACACATTCAGTCATAGTCATAGGTTGGACAAAGTGCTGATTAAGCTAGTTTTCTCTCTTTACAGAGGAATTAAATGCAATTATTAAGTGAACTGAAACAAAAGTAACCAATGTTTTTTATACAGCCTCGACCACAAACCTTCTAATGCTTAACAGCTGACTTCAGGAATTTTCACTGATGTCTTGGGCAGAGGTGGGTGTGTAACAGCAAAATGTCAAGTGAGGCTATTGCCCCACTGCAATAGGTTTTGCATTACCTTAGCACTGATTGCAGTTGTATGTATGGCCTCAGGAAGTGTAGCAATGAAAAAGTGAGTGGTTGTATAACTAACCTGAGGGAAATAGGAAGAGGAAGGCCAATCACACACCTGTTTAGAATAACCCTTAGAAGATCCAAGAGCAGATAGAACAGCAAGAGCAAACTCCCCAGCAAAGAACTCAGGTCACCGGTGACTCCATCCAAACCCTTCCCCTTCTGGAGTGAGGCTCACAGTGGCAATTTTAGTTTCCTGAAGGTCATGGGGAGGGTACGCATAACACAATAGAACAGAGTTAGCTTGCAAAAAGTCAGCATACAACTGAAAGAATCAAATTAATGGGGATTAGCAATAATTGGATAATTTGGAATACATGTGTTAGTATTGTAACTGGATTAATATATGTCTTTGTTGTATTAGGCTGCCAAAACACTAATTAAACTACTCATAAATTCATGGCTCTGCATATGATGAGTGTTCTGTTATACCAAAACAATTGCTCATGGCTAATGCAACAAAGTGATGGTGTATGAAGACAATGTGGACAAATGTTGCTGAGAGAGGACTTTCTGAAAGTTTGAGAGGGAGAGGAAGCCTAGAGTGAGCTGTGGGAATTTTGTGTTGTTGATGAGGAGTAATCTGGGGAACTCCTTCTAAATGTCCTTGGGCAAGAAACAGTCTTCTGCTTCTTCCTTAGGGTAGAGTAGTTCTGAATTTATAGGGTAGACATGAAACTCAAAGAGACAAGGAATGAAACTCTATAGCTCTATAGAGGGGATAAAATATAAAAAGGGGGAGGGGAGGAGAAAATAAAACCCTGCTGGATTGGGATTTCTGAAGAAGTTTCTAGGAGATTCACTCTGGCTCACATCCGCATTTACCCAGGCACATTTACCTGGATGACCCTGTTCAGTCCTGGTTGGGTGGGAGAAGGGGAGGCTCTGATTATGGAGAACAGGCTTTTTCTCTAAAGTGTGGTAAAGGCCAAAAAGCTAAATGACAATTCAAGACACTAAAATGTCTTGTACTAGTAGTAATTGGGGATGCATGTGTGGAGCTGCCAAAACAAATTGCATGCAAATAATATGCGTTTGATTTAGATACATAAAAAATAATGTAGGCCTAATATGTCCCAAATGACCTTAGTATCTCAGTAAAGGTAGTTATTAAACCAAAACTATGTAAAGTATAAATCACTTTGATATGCTATCAGAAAGAAAGGGCCTGCTCAAATTTAGAGTATTTTAAATGAGTTTATGTTCTCAGACTTTTACTAGTTCAAGTGCGAGACCTGTATCTAATACGCTACAGATACCCTGTATGAGGAATGTAAAATTATGTGAGTTTTCTAAATCCCAGGTAGGATTTATGTTCTAGGGGTAGGGATTAGATACAATTTTGAGTCCATATCACAGCAGAAGTTCTAAATTTAATCAATATATTGAAGTGTGTCTATAATCCTGACACCTGTTTCCCCACACACACGTTTCTGTGATTTCTTTTATGAACTGGCATATTCAATAAGAGATTTGTTCCATTAATTTCCTTCAGATCTTTGTAACAGGTTTGTTTTAATGTACTGAAGGCAGTACAAAAAACTAGCCACTGATTCAGTTGATACTCTTTGTCAGGTGAGTTGTCTGCTCGAAATACTAGCATCTATGTCCAAAGGAGTTTGCAATGAGCTTCGCTGAGATGCAGGACCAGCTGTAAATGTCATACTTTGTGAAAAAATGCTGTTACTATTCTGATCAGGTCAACAGCCTCTTCTCCATATGCTGAGATCCAGTTTTTATTAAACAGGGACAATCACTTAGTTAAAAGAATCTGCATATAACCATTATGTCATGTTTTATACATGCTTTAATTGATCAGTCATGATTTTGGATTCTTCTAATTTTTCTTGTAATCATTAACTTGTGGCTTCTTACCAATTGTTAGCCTCCTTTTCTTTATTTATATATACACACACACACACACATATATATACGTATACACACACACACACACACACACACATATATACACATACACACACACACACACACACACACACACACACACACACACACACACACACA
>JAGMWU010000073.1:0-36456 GCA_018697195.1 Certhia americana | reverse complement strand
ACACACACACACACACACACACACACACACACACACACACACACACATATATATATATATATGGATAGGCTATACACTGTAAACAAATCAGCTGAAGAATTCCCCACTCACCAAGGTTGTATTGCAAAACACTTTTTAAATTTTTTTATGCAATAGGATCATTTGGACATAATAAAATTAATATAAATAGGGTTCTTTTTTACTTAGAATTTATCTACTGAAGAATGAAAGAGGATTGCATGGGTTGCTATTTGCATGGTAAGCAGAAAAAATATTTCTGCAAAAATGTTGGCAGTCTTTTGTTTGTTAGTTTACTTGCTTCTTCATTCTTCATTCTATTTGTTTCTTCTCCTTTGAAAGTGAACTATTCTATTTTAGGTTCTATAAATTAAGGAACTGCTTTAGTTTTCTAATGCAATATTTAGAAAGAATGCAGTGATACATGTACCTGCATTATTTTTGTGATGGAAATAGAGTGTTTTTCAAAAGCTCAAATATATTTTTGGCCCTGAAGATACCACTGTTAATTGTGACCAGAGAAAAGAAGCATCAAGAAAAAGGAATCTGAACTTTAAAATTAACTATTTTAGTATTACTTTCAGCATGGAGTATTTTAATATTAGGTTTTAATATAGAGTATAGAACTTGAGAAACAATCTAGGTAACTGAATAGTTCAAGAAGTTCCAGAGACTCCAACCACATTTCAAAGTGCCAAACATAGTGAAGTTCAGATCTAGGCTCTCACAAAGGAGGCTATAATTCAGGTGTTAATACAGAGTAACAAAACAGTATTGAATTTGAATTGGAATTTTTGTCTGATGTGTAAGGGAGGGTTGAGGAAATAACACTGTAATGCAAGGAGAGCTGAAGAAGAGTAACAAAGAAACCTCACTTAGAAAAGTGTCATTGACTTCTTAAGTGTCAGTGGGCAAACAGCTTATTGTCTCTATATCTACTATTTCCCCTCATATAATTAGGCTTAGTTTTTATTAGAGAAGTGTTTTGTGACAACCAAACTAGAAATATTGAGAAATAAAACTAAATTCAGGACATAACAGAATTAGGTCAAGACACTTACTCCCTTTACTAGTACAGAAATTAATCAGGTCTGAGGCAGTGCCTGAAATTTTACATTTGGGGAGAATGGGAAAAAAATCAAAAATAGATTATGTAAAGAGAAGAGGCATTAGCTTAGGCTGTTTAAAATTTAGGAGTAAAAAAATAATGTTAAATAGGATGAATCACTAGATAAAGTCAGGTGATTAATTCAAAGCTGAAGTGGGAATGTATTTATTTTGGCAGTTGATTAAGAAACTTTCATACCCCTTCTATGTGTGCCACCCCTTGACTTGTGCTGTAGACCACATCCATGAACAAATCAGTGTTAAAAATTACCTCGTAAGGGTAATGAGCTGCTTGGGTAGCAGATATAACAGTCTCCAAAGTTGGTATTGTAAATCCCTCATAAATCAAAACTTGAGACAAATTATTTGAGTATGTCCCAGGAAACAAAAGACTTGAAATGCTAAAAATAAAACTAAACAAACAAGCCAAAATATCCCCTAATATTCCATCATTCCTTGAATTTATCAGCTATGAGTACCCAAGCAATAATGTAATTATCATGGTTTAAAATTACGATGCAGAAAGAGAGAACAGGTGTGAGGACTGTATGCCTACACAATGCATGTTACAAGGAGAGTAATTTTTGTCTGGCCTTCTGAGATGAATACTCCAGGCTTTCAATTTATTTCCAGACAACACATCATCATTTTCCTGGAAGAATACCCAAAGGCAGTTTAAGCAATGAGAGTTCATTCAACGGTGCCAACCCAGGCATAGTGAGTCAGGAGATGCACTTAACTTCTAAAGTTAATCCAAACTAAAATTCTAATGTACGGTTTGTTTTTTTTTTTTTTCCTTCCAGCTTTCTCCTCATAAAGTGAAAAGATCCTAAAATTTGCTTATTGGTTCCCTCTCTGGTGGGACTGAAGATCCACAAGAACAACCCAGTGTGGAGAGCACATGAGTGAGAACAGTTCATGCTTAATATCATCTCAGTACAAAGACCTTTGATTACTAAACCTATAAGCTTTTCTTAAACTTTATGATGACCTAAAAGCCAAAATTCCCCTTGATTAGGAAGAAAATTCCTGAAAAAAGGGGCCTGTTTTCTGTCCTCTCAACAGTATAGCATTTGACTTTAAGCCATCTCCAATTTTGTTTCATAGGAAGCATGAAATGAATTGATTCTGTTACTTAAGGCTTATAAATATTAGACAATTTATTAAAAATGCTTGAGGCAAAGTCAAAGTGTTTGGCTATGACTTTTAGCAGCACAACAGAAAGACATTGAACAATCTTGCTACTCTGCTCTGTGTTGTCTGCAACATGTATTTGAGTTTAAAAATACAATACCACACTGAATGAAAGAGATAATTTCAAAGAAATTGTAAGTCACCTCTGAGAAAGCCATGTCTGTAAAACTGCTTCCCCATACATCTGTGTAGTAGCTATAGGGTACTGATTGGGCAACCTACGTGGCCAGGTTAATGTAGCAAGAATTTACATCAACCATAAATTTATTTGTAGTGAGTCAGTTATCTGCACTTTAAGAAACTATTCATGCAATATGGTAATTCGTTAACACTATTACTGTGTCACTGGGATTTTCCTAATTTTTTTGTGTAACTGCCAACATCAAAGATTACTCATGAAATAAAAGATCATCCCATTTCATAGCAGAAAGAATTTATACATCAAAGTTCGCTAATGGTTCAGTGAATTTGTGTGTTAATTTTTAGTTCCTGTCAGAAATGCTTCACTATGTCAGAATTATAAAGTTTTTCCAGACAGAAACAAGTTTGCCTTACAGAAATTCTATTTTCTTACAGAAATATAGAATAATTAGTGCTTTCATAATTAACCTATTAAATAAATATTTTACCTGAAAGAATTTATATCAACATATGCCAAGTACTTTGATGTAGTCAGAAAATATTTTTAGTTTTAAACTATGAAAAACTTGTTCTCAAAAGTGTATTATTTATAGCATAACAGGAGTCTCGATGTATCCATAAAGTTCAAGACACAAAGACGACAGTTTTTGACAGATGACCTTTTATAGAAAGGTCAGTTTCTTTTTTTAAAACAAAACAGAACAAAACCAAAACCCACAGCCCCAGCTTTTCCTCTAAGGTAAAGATAGCTATCATAGTCAAGCATATTTCTCCATTGTATCATAGAATGGAAGCTCAACTATCATTCCAACATATGGTAACCTTGTTCATGATTTTTTTACTTGCTTGTGTTTCAAGAACTTTAAAGCAAATTACAACTAAAATTGTCAAGTTTTGTTTTCTGAACCCACTTTGTATTTGAAGCTGTTCTCATTTGTTAAAGGATGTGTCTTCTACCTCACTGAGATCATTAAGAAGTAAAAACTAAAGTATGAAGCCAATGATCAGCTGCTATTCTCTTTTTATCAAAAAGTTTGGAGGGTAACTGGTAATTTCATTCAATATTAGAAACAAAGAATATTAGACCATTCTACTAAAACTCATTAAGCTAAAACACTATGAATAGATTTTAAAATGGGCCAAGTTTTCAAAAGGAGTCTCTAAGTTGCAAGCCCAGTTTTGTGTGTACCATTGATAGTATGTCTGTTTGAATCTTCAAATTATGTTTTGAATTGCAAAGGCTTGTGTCAGAACCTCGAACACAGAAGATTTCAGGCTTTCTGTGCTGACAGGGATTGATCCTCAAAAATACACTGCATTTGACCTGAGGCCATGGAAAAGGTTCCAAAATTGAGTGATAGCACTGAGATTGTGAGTGTGTAGTTGAATAGAAGTATGTTATATCACAAGGTGAAAGATTTAGAATTTAAGGTTTTGGGATATAGTAATATATACATAACAAGATGGAGGGGTTAGGGCATAGATTAGAAGTCCTTCTTCTTCTCCTTCTTCTTCACAAGTTTGGGTGATTTTGTGTGATTGGTTGAAAAGGTCCACAGTGTGGAACACGAGTGGTTAGTTATTAGGTTAAAAGTAAAAATAAATTAGTTGGCATCTCATAATTGGGTAGTTTAAGCTTAAAAAGACCTTGAAGACAGAACTCTGAAGGCCATTTGTACTCTGTTAACATAGCATGTAGAAGCACTTATGGTCAGTGAGGCTGTAACTGAGATAAGAAATAATAAACATCCAAGTCCTAATGAGAATTCTGTCTCTCTTGCTTTTTTAATCCTGTCTCTGAGAATAAGAACCAGATAAAGCCAAGGGGTTCACCTCAGGCTTGTGTCTAATTTGTGCTATTACTGTTTTCATAGAATCATGGAATACCAGGTAGGAAGAGACCTTGAGGATCATCTATTTACACCTTCCTTGACAGAATTACAATCCTTGGATCACCTTCTTGGCCCTTCTCTGGACCCCGTCCAATTGGTCCACATCTTTTTGCATTGTATGAGCCTAAACTGAGCACCGTATTCCAGGTGTTGGCCTGACAAGCACTGAGTGGGACAATGGCTTCTGTGTCTCTGTGGTGATGCCCTTGTTGATGCAGCCCAGTACCCTGCTGGCTCTCTGTGCCTCACTCACACTGAGCTTGTCATCCCCAGGACCCCCAGGTCCCTTTCCACACAACTGCTCCACAGACAGGCAGGTCTTCCCAGGGGCAAGACTTTAGAGTAAGTGGTCATAATATTGGTGATAAACCTTCCAGAAGCTGTGTTTGTGAACAAGGTGTGGTATAATGTTACAGGTAATTAATAATTTAATATTAACATTTCTTGCAATTTCTCTTCTATTTATCTTGAAATATGCCTTTCATGGTAAAAAAACTATTAACAGGTGGCTCCTCTTTTGAAATTCCAGTGTTATTTTTGAGAAATACTTTTGGGCTTCTGTGTTCATTTACTGACATTATCACAGTTCAATGGGAATTGCAATTTGGATTTAAAATTTAATGACCAGTTGTCATTATTCTGTTTTCCACAGTCTGCCTCTGCTGACATAGTGTATTAATTTGAATAAACTAAAATAATGTGTCTTGCAGAAATCTACAAATAGGCCTCTAAACTGTAGATTTTAAACAATCTGGATATTAAAAAAAACCACCATGAGCTGTTATCATATTGGCTAGCATAGCTGAGTAATCACCCCAGGCAAAATTGCTTCTGTGATTTAAGCAGGTATTTTCTGTGGACATACTATCCCATCTAGCTCCCATTGCTTGGTCAGGATAATTGACAAAGAGAATTGCAACCCCTCCAAGGACTTTGTGCTCTTCATCCTTGGTAAATGCATGGCACCTTGACACATGCAGGTGGAATCACAACTGTAATTTTAGCTATTGGTAAAACTGGCACTAAAAGAAGAATGTATATGCAATCTCTGAGCCTCACAGTCTGTTGCTGTGGCAGAATACTTGCTAAAAAACACTAACATTTCTTTTAAGGGAAATAGGAAGTAGAAAATACTGGGGGGTTGTGTTTTCTTTTTTTTTTTTTTTTTTTTTTCCTTTTTTTTTTTATTATTGATTTTTCTTCTTCTTCTGCTGCTGCTAATATCTCATCTTTTTGGCATCATAATAGCATTTTCTCAAAGTTACTACTAGTGGAGATAATAAACACGGTATCCATTAGTGATAAGAATTTTAGGCCTCTATATCTGTAGACTTTGTCTTTTTAAATCTATCTCAATTGGTGGATTTAGAATTGTTAAAATCTTGTGGTCACCTAGCCATTTCTGGTTTTCTCTTCTTTCAGTCTCCTCTCCAGTATAAATATTTGTGTGTGTGAGAAGATTTTCAGGGAGTTTACTTTTCCCCTTTGATACACAGAGGCTCAAGTATGGAACATCTGTAATATCTGACCTTCTGTGCACAGATTCCCAAGAGTGCACAAAAACATCCAACCACTTTGTATTTTGATCCCTCAAAGTGCAGGGATATGTCGTAAGTCAATCAAAATCAAAATATTTAAATAAATTCTGAGGATTTGAAAATTAAATAAAAGAAGTAAAATCCATGGATTTCCTTACATTTTCAAAATTTGTGCTGTGTTTCAGAAAGGTCTGCTGAAAATCAATTTTTCATTGCAGAAAGCAGTAAGTGCAATGAAGTCTCAAAGCACATATTTCACTTCCCCGTCACTTTTCTAAACCTAGAGCTTTGAGGGACAGTTTTCTAGATCTGATCTCGTCCCACAGGCTTGTTGTTTCTCTCTAAACATTAATTAACCAATTTTTAGAACACTGTGATAAAGAAGAGTGAAAAGTGTTTCTTTCACACTAAAAGAAGAAAGAAAAAAAAAAACCAAACCAGTTGCCACCTCTTTTTTTTTTTTTTTTTTTTTTTTTTTTAACAGAACCCTCCCACTGCTGCTGGTATCAAGTGATGAAGCCTGACATAGAAAAACCTCTTTCTGTGGAAAAGTGTGTCTGCATGTTCTAGTAAACATTTGGTTTTAATTGACCAAATTGTGAGTTCACAAATCACACACTGTGTTGTATTCCCTTTAAGAATGTTTTTCCCCCAAAACCCCTCCCCCAGAAACTGTAACCTGGCCTGGGTTACCTGCCCCCTGGTCTCCTGACCTATAGCCATCGACAGGTAACTTGACCCCGACCCCAAAGGTGATAAAAACCCCTCTCCCCCATGTGACCTCTCTCTCTCGCCTCCGGATTCCCTTCAAGGAATAAAGGCCTTGGAATACATCCTGGGGTAAGGGGGCCTCTTTTGTAACTCTCTCTACCCTATTCTGTAGTTCTCTCTTCCAATACTCCCCCTAAATCTGGGCTGGCAGCTTGTGGGGGGGTTAAAGGGACAGGAGAATCTACAGCACTGGGTATCTACAATAAATTTTCTTTACACATTTTTGCTAAGTTTCTAATAAATTAAGGCTATCCCCTATGCTTGAAAATTAAATATGTTCTGCAAGTGCATAGATCTGTGGAAAAATTTCGGTAGGAGTCCTGCCTTCTGTTGGTAACATTCACTAAAGAAAACCCATCTGCTGCAATGCAGAATGTGAGGTCATAGGCTAGAAACATAGAATCATTTAGATTGGAAAAGACCTTTCATATTACTGAATCCAACAGTAAACCTAACACCTTCAGGTCCACCATTAAACCACTTCCTTAAATGCTGTATCCACATGTCTTTGAAATACCTCCAGGGATGAAGACTCAACCACTTGCCAGGACATCCAGTGCTTGTGAGTCCTTTCTGTTGAAGGCACAACTTGAGGACTCATCTTCCTATCACCTGCTATCTGGGAAAAGAGACTGACCCCCCACACTGATCCTACCTCCTTTCATGTAGTTGGAGAGAGCAAATTCTCTGTGCCTCCTTTGCTCCACGATAAACCGCCCTGTTTCCCTCAGCTGCTCCTCGAGTGCAGCTCTTGTTCTCTGCAAGAATCAAAAGTTCCATTTTCTTTTCTTCCCAGTAAGCCTCAAAACTCACAGAGCTATCATTGTGCTCCCTTCCCCTCTTACATAACTTGGGTGTCCCATGCATGAGAACTGGTCTTGCTGTCCTTTGCTCTATGGCAGTAGTTTTGATCTTTTGGACATGAGGGTCTGGATCCTCACTGGATATGAATGGTTTGGGTTAGAGATCATGTAATTCCAAACCCATCTGCTATGGGGCGAATGCCACCCACTACATCAGGTTACCCAGGCTCACATCTGGCCTTGAACACTTCCAGGAATAGGGCATCCACAATATGCCTCCAGGTGGGACACACTTCTGCAAGTATGCCCACACAAGCCAAGGCTGGGCACCTATTTCAGATAAATAGAATGAATCCTATTATTTTTCCTCTGTTACATTGATAAATTCACCTGAAGTCTCTGCCTAGGGCTAGTCTTCCTTCAAAGCTCAGGTTTATTCTGTGATAACAAGTGTGATTCTGAGACAATATTCAAAATATATTGTAGTGATATCTGACACAAAGGCAGGGGCAGAAAACACCATACATACCACAGCACTAATGAGTGTTTTTAGTTAGTAAGCATTTCCTGTAAATTGTTTTATTCTGAAAGATTTTTATTTCAAAACCTTTAATTCTTCAGTATATCTTGACTGGAATTAATTTTTTAATATGCAACTGTTGTTGTAAGCTAGTTGAAATATTTCATTCAGCAAAAACAAAAGTTTCAAATAGCTTTTTGAATGTGTGACTTGTTCAAACTGCTTTAGACGTGCTCATTACTTTTCATGGACAGGTAGTGTTTAACAAATGAGGTCTCCAATGTATGAGCACATACATGAGAGATGGAAGATGTGAAAATGTGGAAGTCATTGACCACTTCTTTGCTGATTATTCACTGGAAATTTTTGCATGTCAGATTAAAGAGTATACTAATATTTAATAAATTTTACAGAAGTTTCATCATTTTAATTTTTAAAATCCTATTGGGACAATATGTACTGTAAGGGAATGAATACCACTGTTACTAAAAGTATAGGAGGATTTTAATTTTATCTTACAAGAGGGTAATTTTATCTTAAACAAAGTTGCAAACTTTTATTCAGCTCTAAGAACAGGCATGTTCCACAAAGTAACTGCAATCCATGTGGATATTTTATTTTAATTATTTATATTAAGGTAGTGTACAGGAAGATCCCAATCCTATATATAGACATGCTTTTAAAAATATCATAAGGGAAAATGTTGCTCTTGTAACTTAAAGAAAAGACAGATAGACTAGGGAGGAAAATTCTTGGCAGAACTTGCAGTAAGTACTTAATTGACTTAGGATGAGAAGTCCATGAGTAGTAAAAGGCTTATGCATTTTTGGATATTACAGATGTGGCAATTCCCCTAAGGTTAAACAGAGGGATAAAAAAAGTTGTGAAGTATATCCAAGCCCTTTAATAGACATTAAAATGATACTTTGACTGGAAAACTCAGATTATCTCATATTATCCACTAAATTTAAATAGGTGTTATCCCTGTTATTCTTTTTTCTTGATCACATGATCTACAAAAGTCGCAAAGAATCTTGTGCAGATTATTTCCAGATAATCAATCCTTCAGCATAAAGTCATCTGGGTTTATGGCAGCTTTATACACATGTATTTGAAATGGAAAAAGCAGCGTTTATATTCCTGACCTGTAATCCAACCCTGAAGTGAAGAAAGATAACTGCCCACCAGTAAGTAAGTCACATGCTTGGGGCTTTCAGCAGGTCCTTTTTTACCTGCTGGAGAGCAAACCAACAATCCACGGGTTCTGCATTTTCTTTATGTTACTCTTTCTATTGCAACACACGTAACATACGCATTCTATATTAATCAGGTATCGAACTGAAGTGATTACAGGCACTCACCTTTTCAGGCATTTGTGCTGAGCCACTGGGGGCTGGATCAGCAGAAACTGTCTACAAAAGTAGCTCTGACATAATGTCATGATTTAGCCCAGACTGGACAATTTTGTAATATTGACACCTGATTAAACCAATGAAAAAGGTGGATAAGCCTCTAGTGAATACACATTTTAATGTGAGAATCCAAAAATAGCTCTCTTCTGGTTTTCGGAGGGGGTGAGTGGCAGAGCCTCGGGCCAGGCTGAGGCTCCTTCAGTCCCTCCCCCAGCACCCCTGGCAGGCAAAGGAGAAGAAGAGGCAGGGGGGTGGGGGGAAGCCCAGCCTTGGATGCTGAAATCTGCTAATCCAGGACTGCCCACACAGCAACCAGGGGAAGAGCCAGGCCTGGTGGCAGAGAAAAGGGGAGGTGTTCAGTCCTGGCATGAGACATCTGAAACCTGACCAGGCTGGAAGGGGCATCCTGGCCTCCCTCTCTCAGCACAGCTGGAACTGGAGGGCAGCGGCAGACCTTGGGGATCCTGGCCCAGCTCCAGCGCCACTGCAATGCATCACATGACTGCCTTGTGTGAATTTTTTTCCTTGACCAAATGAAACTTTCAAAGCATGAATCTTACCCAGAGGAAAAGAGGAGACTGGATTAAATGTAGGAAGACACAGCATGAGACTTGATGTCCGAAGAAGTGAAAAGGGAATCTCAAATGGAAAGGAAGATTAAAGGAGTGGCCTGGTTAGGTTGGACTTCTCTTGTGAGAGAATGGACTTAAATACCCTGTAACCTATGGAGTGTTTGTTAGGAGGATGCAAGGTTCTAGACATAGCTGGGAGCTGCTGGAGAAAATGAAACAGAGGAAGACCGAAGAAGAGAGAGATAATGCCCTGCCTATTGAGAGAGGATGACCTCTATTCCTTGAGATGAAGAGAACTTTTGTTTTATACTAGAAGAGGCATCCTTAAACTGTACCCTAATAAACTGATATGGCCCGTGAGCTGCTGTAGAAGGCTGTTTCATGGGAGGGACTTCACAATGGGAACACTTCCCCTCCCGGGGCGGGCCAAGTGTGAAGTGTGGAAGCAAGAGAACTGGTATCTTGTGGAAAATCTCTATGGTACCCAAGAGAGACTCCTTTCTCCTTGATGAATTGAGAAATTATTATTTTAAGAGTGATAACTGACTGAGGATCCCAGGTTTTGTCTTTTTACATTGGAGTTAAAAAAAAAAAAGAATAGTTGGTGGGGGGAGGAGAAGTGTTTTGAAGGTTTCATTCTGATTTCTTTTTTTTTTTTTTCTTTAGTGTTAGTTAATAAAGTTCTATTCCTTTTAAATTCAAGCCTGCTTTGCTCTTGATTGAGAAATTTCAAATTGGCAAACTAAAATTGAGAAATAAATTAGTGTTTCTGCCTGGTTTCAAACTGAAACCATGACATATGTTGAATGCAAAGGCAAAATTATTAATCTTGGAGGCACCAGCTCCTCCCTATATAAAATACCTCAGAAAGCTAAAGAAATAATTTATTAACAGTTTAATTATTGTCTGTAACTTTTAAAACTCTAAAGCCTATTGTAACAGAATCTGTGAGGAGATAAGGAGAATATATGATCTGAAATTAATATAAAATCTTATAAAAGGAAGTGTTTCATATACAGTATTATTTTTTTAAAGATAAAAAATTCAAATATTCAATGTTTCAGATGAAAACACATTTTTATGTTGAGTAAATCATCTCTAAAAAATAAATAGAGAAGCAGAAGCAATAACTGAATCACCAAAATAGCCTAAGAAGAGTAATCATAAAGCACCATCAATGTGAATTGATTTTAACCTCAGTGTCTCAGTGACAGGATGCCTTTATTCATGCTGAGATTATTGCTCACACTCAGAACTGTGAAGGCTGAAGAAATGTTCAGAATACTAGAAAGTTTAAGGTAAGGGAAAAATAAAACCAAACAAACCAAAAAGAAGCGAGATTAGTGCTGTGAAAAACCTGCATTTTTTAGTTTTATAATGTTGTTGCATGAGGAAGCATGAACTGCCCAGAGAATGCAGCAAGAAGATAAAAACAGAATTAATGAAGAAAGAAAGATGAGATATAGTTCTTGTAAGTCTGTGACCAGTCTGTATTTGTATTTCCATTAAAGCACATAGCAAACAGGTGACGTTTGGGGAGAAAAGGTAATGGAAATCACAAACAACAGACTGAGAAATGTAAAGACCTTAAGAATTCTGAGACTATAAATTAATTCTTTTTCTGATACTTGGGACACAAGAAATTATAAATAGTTTTGAGTTGTTCTGTTTAAATATTTGGAACTGAAGGACTCTTAAATACATGGAAAAAACTGCACCCATTTGAGAGTACTTTCACATTTCTTGTATATTTATTTTTAAAGTTGAATGCTTTCTATACATACTCCTAGGACTGTAACAGACCCATACATCATTAAATTTAGCTCCTCTCTGCCATAGTTGATACAGTAAATAGAATGACATAGACAGTTTAAAACAGTAAGACTAAATTTTACAGCAAGCTTGATAGGATTGAAAGAAAAACACAAGCACTATCTCACAGTTCCTCTCTTCAAAATGTTTAGCTGTTCTCTACCTTTTCTGTCCAGCTTGCTCTAATCTCTCACTGTTTGTTTATCCTGGAAAAGAATTAACACAAAGCTAAAGTATCTGATTAGAACCACTGAGTAGTAAAATGCAAGTGCTGCTTAGTTCAAAAGTGTATTATTAGAACCAAAAAGAGAAGAAGCAGAGTGAAGGTTATAGTTCATGATTTACAGGCTGTCAAGCTATCCAGCTTCATGGAACCTTTTAATGTTATGTTCCACTGGAACTACTAAGAGATGCAAATTTTCACATCGGTGTAAAAAGTTGGAAGGTTCAAAGCATATTCAATATTCAAAGGTGAGTGAGTACAAGCTGATGTGAATGTTTAACTTGATGTTTTTGACTGTATTCATGGTTGTATGGTATCTCTTATTAGTCAAAAGAATGTTAAAATCCAGGGATGTAGTAATTTCTTTCAAATGTAACTGAAATGTTATTATCTAAATTGATTCATTCATTGAAGGTTATGTACAACTAAAAAGTTTGGGATGCATAGGATTTTTAATTTTAGAGCATTACCTGTTTCACAATAGGATCTGCCTTTAGCAAAACTTCCTTTGTTCTTTATCAGTGTGCAGGGAAATGACAAATCTTTGAAGATAAGTAACTCCCTAAGAAGTCATTTTTGGAATTCTTATATGTGTGGTATACACATATCTTTGCTGTGGAAAAAAGCAATGTCCCTGAAAGAGATTTGTGTATTATTTTGACATATTATTTTGGCAAGGTTTCATCCTGTTTCAACCTTCTAAAAGCTTGATATTTATTCCAAGCCTATAAAAGCCATTTTGGTAGTCAAAAGAGAAAAGACACATTAAGTTCCAAAGGTATGAAACTTCTTAAAAGTTAATATGTTTGGTGTTTGGTTAATACAGTCTGGTGTTTACAGAGTCTCTGGAGAGTGGCCCTGAGACAGCTAAAGGTAGGCTAGACAGACCATTTTAAACTTCCTTCTCTGGCAACTGTTTGAGCTAGGGGGACACACAGATAACAACCAGAATTTTTTACAATCTCCTTTAATCGTTAAGTTATCATTAATAAAATCAAGATACTGTTGTTAGTGGCAGGCAGCTGCTCACACACTTCTTTGCTCACAGCCTTCACAGCACACTTTGCACGCTGGCTCAGTTACATGCTGGTGCCCAGCAGGGAGGACAGCCCCAGCTGTTTGCTTAGAAGCTCAGAGTTAGGTTGTTCTGTAGCATGTAGTAGAAAATAGCCTTAGTAAAGCAAGATCACCTTTCAATCATAAAGATACCACTCATGAAAGATGTAGGAAAAAAAAGAAAAAAACTTTTCTTTTGATACCTAGAGTATATGTGTACTACCATCTATGTATTATCAAGACAAGTGCCTAATCACTGCTAGATGTATGACAGTATCTTCCACAGTCAATATTTTGTAAAGAGCATGCAAGATTAATGATCCAGCAGATGTAGTCTATAGCAGCTGAGCCAAACATATTTTCCTTTAAAATATGTGTAGCAATTACAATGCTTTTACATAAGAGTACTTTTATAGGCTGAGTGTAGGGTCCTAAGCACCAAGATTTCCCTTATGAATCTGATTCCCACTTGCTGATACAGGCACAATGTACTTGAAACCATCCTCTTTTGCAAAATATGTAAATTCTTAACAATTACTTGAGATTTCGTTCCTGTCATTGTTGAAGTTGGAATCCATGTCTAGTCTAGATATCAAAAGTGCAGACTGGCTTTTCTTGTTTCAGGTTCCTGAAACAAACTGATGTAATAATGGGAATAATAGTCCAGAAACAGGGTATAATTATTTCTTCAGTATAAATAAACCTATGCAAAACTTGCAGCATAAATTGGACAATTCCTGGGCAATGCATTTTCACAGAGAACTTAAGATTCTGATTTCTTCTTTGTTTTGTTGTTGTCTTTATATATTTTTAGGATTTAAATTTCTTCTTTTTTTTTTTTTTTATTCTGTTTGTTCTCTTAAGCTGCATTTTTGTGTTCTTTATATATGTCTTCTGTTTCTGTCTTCTTAAGTGCTTGTGATGCCTGACTTAGAATAATTTAACTAATGTTGTACAACTTACCCAAGCTACAACTGAGTGATTCATATGGACTTTTGCAGCTGATGCAAAGATGGGAAGAAATTATCTTCTAAAGTGAAGTTCATATTTTCATAGAATAGTCATTTAGAAGAAGTTGATTTATATTTTTAGTATTAGGTATTTCTCCAGCTCTGGCTGCCAGGGTAACTTGGGGGAACCATCTCAGAGACCTAGCAAGTATAAGCCTAGAATTAGATGAGATAGATCCAACCTTGAATGTTTCCCAAACAAATTCTGTGAAGAAGTGCTGTTTTATGCTGATGCACCTAAAATCATTCCTGGTGATCAGAACCTTCCTTGATTGCTGCTGCCATCTTTATGCAGCCTGTGACTGTTCTGGACTATGCTACTTCCTCTCTGAAAAAAACATAGCTTTAGCTCTTTGGTGTTCTAGTTCGAACATTTGCAGCAGTTAAAGGCAGATACTGTAATGGTGTTTTATTCCACGTCTACTGTGGTATTTGTCTCTTTCCAAAAAGCTAAGATGTTAGTGTTTTGTGCACTTACTGGAGTAAATGGCTGATTTTCTGTTCTGCAGTGCAATGCTCACACACTTCTTTGCTTTTACCTTGCCAGAACATGCAGTCCAGGCTGTGTGAACTGCACTGGCTTCTAATTCACTACGGTTTAGTGCCTTGCATCGACCTCTTCTAGTACCACTCTTTCACTCTTGGACTATTGAGGCCTATTAAAATCTGATCCCATGCAGAGCCTAAAGATTCATCAAAGCTCAATGTTTAATTCAATAACACAAAAATCTGACTGAAATATTTTATATTCTTACTTTTTCTTGCTTTATGAGATTAAAGAAGGATCTTTCAAAAGCTTTACTCTTCTTAGGAGTTCAATGATCTTCAAACTTCAGCGGTATTATTTGACAATTTATTCTTCCTGACCTAATTGAAAGTAGTTACATATATCCAAGACAGATTTTTTTTTTTTTTTAAATATATTTATGCAATTGCTTCCTGTGACTCTTCTCACCTTGTTGAAGAAATGAATGGTTGGTGTTCTTTCAGGCCTTATTTCACCTTCGTTCCCAGTCCTGTATTTGAATTCTAAATTGCTTCCACATTTTAGTTGCTTTTTTTCTCCATGCCAGCATTTTAAGATTCTCTCTTCGGTTCTGCCCAGTCTGTGATTTTTGCTTTACCATCACTACCATCATCTCATCAGTTAGTGAGTTTTTTTGAGGTGTTTATGAACGAAAAATGACTGTACAAACAGTTACGCTACCGACATGGATAGCAATCTTTTAAAATGGAAAGATAAGATCAGTGCACCAAGTCTTTGGATATTATATCTTGTGTAAACCAGGAAGCTAATTTTAAGCAGCCATTCAAATACTTTGACTACATATTGCCTCCTCAGGTCCCTGAAGCTTTCTAAGCTTACTTTTCAAAAATCCATTATCCCTATTTTCTATGCACTATTAAACAAAATTACCAATTGTTATATATCTATGCATTATAAATACTTGAGGGATTATTTCTTCAGCACAATAAAATGAAAATACTTTAATTTTGGGAAAATACAGTATCTTTATGCTTTAAGCAGCTTCAAAAATATTAAGCCAATTTATTTTACTGTAGAGGGACAATGTTCTGAGCTCATTAATGACCTTATTTTCCTTTAGTAGAAAATTAAAGCTGTAAGTATTAGGAAGCCTATTCCTGCTTTTGTTATTGTTTTATGTTTGTATGAGAATGATTCATTGTCTAAAGTACAATTAAAATCTTGTCTTTAAAAATATGAGGACAATATTGATGCCTTCTGGAAGCTGACCTGGAACAGAGACTAGACAAAAGAGCAAAAGGATGAAGTAGGTATTTATTAAAAGGCCTCAATAGGCACACCTGGGCAGCACAAGAGTCCAGCCAGACCACACCCAAGATGAACCCAAAATGGTCACAAAATGGACACCTGATCATGAGTTCTCACACTTTTATAAGTTCTGCTCCATTAGCATATTGGACTCAGTTGTCCAGCCATAGCTCCAGGTCATGAAGCTCTATCCTCCTTGTTTTTTCTTCCCACTTCACCATTGTTTCTGTTCTTGGGCCTGAAAGTTGTCCTTGGTATCAAACTAGAGAAGCAATTGTTTTGTCTATCTACTCTATGAAGAGAGCTTACTAGCACTTAATATGAAACTTAAAACTACTCACAAAGACAGCACAGAGTCTAAAAGATATAAAAGCTAAAACTTAAGGCACAACAACAAGGCATATGTGATGTGTACTTACAACAGTACAAAATTCTCTGCAGAATTACTGGACTTTTTTGTTTTACTTTGGAATTGTATTCCTCTGGCTTATAATCAATATATATAGATTTTAAAATAGATCAGTAGAATGCTTTCAAGCCATATTTTCTTATGTATAACTGCTGGCAGTCTGTATTACAATCCCTATGAGCCTAAAGAATCACAGTAGTTTGGATGATGTCTCAAATCTGCTGCGCTGCTGACAATGCTCTTCATAGACCCTCTGGCTATATTGATATTAGAAAATTAAATGTGCCAAATTCCATGCTCTGCCACTGAAGCTGTTAGGCTACCTGTTAGCAAGCAGCAATTAAACGTTTAGCCTTGAAATTTGGAAAGGGGATAGCAGAGGCACACTTCTTTCAAACAATCATGAATTCTTTGTGAGAAATCTCCCAGGTCTGGTAAATGGCTCTCTCCTGACTCATATAGAAACACAGAGACTTGGAATATTTTCTGATGTAGTATAGATTACAGCTCTGGAGTTCAGCTGCAAACATTTTGGGCACTTTCCTTGCTTTCTCAAACCGGGAAATTGTTCTACTCTAAATGTGTATTTTTTTCCTGGATTTGAGGAAGGGTTTGCATCAGTCTATTTCTCTTTAACCTCCTGCTCAGGAGGAGTGCCAGTGGCTGTGCAACATGGATTTTACTCTGGCTGAATCTGGTATATCCAGAGATTTTTACATACCTTTGGAGAACTCCTCTGATCCATCCTTTAACAGCTATAGGCTTCTAAGGAAGCTATAGATTGCAGGATAGAATCTACTTTCAGAAATTTCAGCTGTATGCAATGGTTGTATATACATGCAATACTGGTTTAGCAGGAAAAAGTGTGAGCTTGGATGTTTTACCTCATATAGTCACGGTAAGAAAGGCAGAAGCAGGCATTAAAAACTCTAAAAAATAGGAATTTCAATTGAAAAAATGATATAATTCTAATCACACTGAGGTAAATATCACTGAAACTTTGACTCCAGACATCTTTAGCTGGTAGGGATTCCTGCTAGGCAGTACAATCTACTTTTGTCAGTGTGAACATCTTGTCTTGCAATGTCATGGTGCTGGGCTCAGTGCTGATGTGGGCCATCCATGCATAGCAAGGGGAAAAAGAAAAAGTCAGAAAGGTTTTATTAAGGGTTCCTTTAGGAAGAAAGGAAAAGGGAAGTTCCTTTGGGACTGGACCCCACTTATGCCTAGGGCAGAACTGCCCCTGCATTTGAGTGAATGTCTGAAAAAAATTCCTGCAGGTTCCAGTGAAATGTAAACATTTTACTGTTACATAGGCAGCTAACTACTAGTTATGAAACACAACAAATGGTGCTCTTAGGCTACGTGTTTTATTCCTTATGCCAACTCACTATTAATGATAATGTGTTCTGCAAGAATGGAAGGTGCTTGGGAAATCTTGTGGGAGTTGCTCATATAACTGACATCACTACTTTACCATTTCAAGCGCAGTCATTGGATATGTTTGTCTAACTGCTGAAGTCAGCCAACTTCCTAAAATGCCAGTTCTCTACCAATGGCATTAAAGTATTTGTATTTTTAGATTCATCTATTGCAGCTAATGTTGACTTGCAGTTCTTGTGGAAGACCAACTGCAGAGCAAGCATCTAGTCTGAAACTACCCTAACTCCAAGTACCCGTAGAAGAAGGATTCTGAATGGGTGCTCTGGGGACTCCCTCTCTTTAACAAGTTCAATTCCCGTGACAGATTAAAAGCTCTTCTGTGGTAATGTCAGTCCTTTAAACACCAAATATGAAGCATATATATATTTTGAATATATTGTACACACATATGTATACACACACACATTTCAAATACATTTGAGATATAATCTTGAAATACATGTATTTCAAATTCAGTGAATAAATTGAATATATTCTACACATATATATACACACATGTATATGTACATTTTTATATTTATCGTATTTATTTATTCAGCTTTTTGTCTAAAAGGTATGAATTTCTTAAACAGATACAGCAGCTGGTCTCTTGAGAAGAGAAACACTATGCTATTTATAGAAAAATATTAAACAGCAACTCCTTTCATTTAATGCCCTTGGCTAATTTTTGCAAGCATCTCTGTTTTCAGTAATTGGATTTTCTTTAAAAGAGCAGTGTCAAAGCAGAAAATTTTCAAACCGTAGAATTCACAGCTGAGCAGTCAAACCTGCAGCAGCAAGTCAGAAATATGGGTGTAAGGAGGATCCTATCTGCTGCTAGTTCTCTAAAAATAAAGTACACAAGAAATAGCTATGAAGACTTATTTTAAGCAACAGAAGTACACAAAAGCATCAAGAAATAGGAAAGCTTGTTAAAAAGAATGCTTTATCCCTAATGAGGGATTTGTAATCTTTCTGCCTCTAAGTTTGAGGCCAGATGTTTCTTCTCCTGTTATTCCTGCTTCCTCACTTCTCCCACACTAGTCTGTGTGTTTTGCCCCTTCCTTTCTTTGCCTGCAGACCACTGTCATTGTCATCCCACTCTCTGCCTGCTTTACACTTTGGCTCACATCACACACTGTTGCATGTCAAGCTGCCACATTAAATTCAGATTGGTAACATGAATTTTTTTATTAAATGCTTTTATGGATAAGCAATAAGTTTCCTTTGAAGTTTTTATGTATCTAATTTTTCTTAATTGTTGCAATAAAATAATACAAATATAGCAACTGAAGGGGATTAAATGAAATTTTAGATCACATTGTAAGACTGACATTCTCTTGTTCCATAAAAGAAAGTTTGATAGGTGATTTGGTCATCCTTTTAGAAGCAAGCCTGATTTTCTTCTCTATGTCTGTAATACTTAAATGCCATATTGTATATGTGCCAATATTGCTTATTTTTGGTAACAGTTTTGGAGGTAAATAGATGACTTGGTGTCTCATTACTTATCGAAGTTCTCTTTTTCATCTTGGCAGGAAGTATAGGCAAAATGACTCAAGCACCTCAGTTAAAGCAAGGATTAATTAGATTCATCACTTTTGTGAAGGGGTAGGAATGAGCAAAACGGAAGTCTGAATAAGAAATACTAAATAACAAATAAGGTTGCATAACAAACTTGTACTAAGAAAAGCAGCCATCTAAGTTTCTTCTTTTGAGCAGAAGAACATCTCATGTTTCAAAAATCTGTAGGGGACATGTCAGAAACCACAACAGGCTTCGCCCACTGCATTTGATCCCAAGTTCACAATAAGGAATGAGACAGTGAGAGACAGCTTCTCTTTATTCACATAATTAATTCAGGGCAGAATGAATTGCAAGGAATTACTTACCTGACTTTCCTTTTTCAAGATCACAGCAGTTTTCATTAGTTTTGGCTTTTCACACGTTTGCTGACCTGACCAGTTAAACTATGCTAAAGCAGTTTTTATTTCTTACTGAAATTAATTATTGAATGAATTAATTATAAATTAATTAGTTAATAAATTAATTAATAAATAAATTGATATAAAATTAATTAATTCAAAAATATGTCAGTGACTGCAATAATAGTTAAATATAATTGCATGTTTTGGAATTATTTAACTCATAAAACAAGGCCCATTTAACTTCAGACTTGAAAAATTACTTGATTCTTAAATCTTATGAAATTTTTCTTCTCTGGTGGACTGTGATCACCACCCAACAACCAATTTAATACAAAAATTTTGAATATTCTGGAATATAAATTAAAAATTGCACAATTTCTTAATGATTTTTTTCCAGCACTTGTTATGAGTCTCAGAGGTTACATATGAAACTGTATCTGAAACTGTAGACTGAGTGAAAAACATGATCAAAGTTGCATTGTGTTTATAGAGAAAATTGCTTCGATGAAAGCATCTATGGTACAATACAGTGTATATTGCTGCAATTTTTTCCAGTGATCATTCAATATAATACTCCTTTTTTAGGTTAATATACTTTTTTAGTAGAATAATTTTTATCATTATGGGTGTTCTTGAGTACTTTAAAGATAAGATGATGGAGGACTGCAAAAGTCCAATAATAGCAAAAGAACAAAAAGGCCTGGGGAAATGAAGGCTTGACCTTGTATCTTCCTTTCAGATTCCTTGAAGTGCTCAGTGAATCCCCTGCCTTGTCCTGCTCAGCTGCTGTCAGGATGGCATCAGTAAAGCCGTGCTGGAAGGATCTGGATTGGAGAGGGGTTCATTCATTTCTGGAGTGTGAAACTGCTGTCTACATCACAGCCTATTCACACCACTCACCTCAAAGCCCCAGATGCAAACTTTTTTGCAATTTTGTCTGAAGAATGATTATTTCATTGTGTAGCACTGGAGTTGAAGGAGAAAATTCAGGGAATAAAGGTGGTACTATCAATGCCAAGCAGGAGAACAGAGTTTGGCTGGGAAAGAGTAGCTGCAGCTCATGCCTTCTTCCTCTGGAATCTCCTTCCTTCAGGGATCACAGGAAAGGGGTGAGCATGAGCCCTGACTGTGTTGACTGAAGTCCCACACAGGTTGAAATCAGCTGGTCAGAGCACATAGAAAGGCAGTTGTGTCTCTGTTTTCTTCTCCAGTGAGCAGAGAGCAGCAGAGAAGTGAAGGGACACATCTCTGCCATCTAAGCCTCACTGTGGGTCTGCCACAGATTGATTCATTAGCTGGGATTCATGGGTCTGGAATGATTAGTAGAATAACAACTGCTTTACAAGTTCTCAAAATGTGCTAAAATAATGCTTCTGAGCAAAATTGTTGTTCTTTCTTTGAGATCTAGGCTCTTCTTCACATAGAGCTACATGGACCCAGGCTAAAATAAGATAATTTTCTGCTTTTGTTTTTATGATTCCACTCTACTACAAGAAATACCTAAAACGCAGTGTTGTAGTGTTTCCAATATCTGGGAAGATCTCATTTGGACCAGCAGGAGACCATGAAGAATCAAATAAAATAAGCAATGACATAGTATAACTGAGGAAAATTAGCTATTAAAGGTCATGTACTTAGCACTGAAAAAAATTATCACTGAAAGAGGATTTTGTTTACAATATTTTCTTGTCTTTTATGCATTTAGTGCCTGCTGACCTTGTTAGTGTACCTATGCAAATGTATATGTCCGTGTCAAGAATGTACAAAAACAGCTGAGAATTTTTTCACCAATATGACTACCAGAATAAACAGAATTTTCCACCAAAAGCAATTTCATCAAGACATTTAACTGTCTGGCAATATTATCTCTTTGGATTTCAATATAAGAGTAAAAAGTTACATTTATAAAGTATAAATTCTCATAAATTGATAGAATCATCTTGTTTCAGTCAGGAAAAAAACTTCAGAAATTATATCCCTGTAGAACCAAAATCTCTGAGCCTGGGAACACATGAAAATAGGACTAATTTTTTTCTTTCCATTTCCTGTATGCTGTTTAGCTTTTCACAAAGTAGAATTAAACATTTCTGAGTCTTTGATGAGCGCAAACATATAGCTGAAATTTAGGGTAGTCCTATATTTGTCTCAATGGTATGCTGATTCTGAAAACAAATGGTGACAGACTGACTGCCAGTATTGCTTATGTATATTAGATTATTTTGTCAAAAATGCATAATTACTAAATCTTGAGAATCATTTGAAAGGATAATTGAAGTCAATGAAATTGAACATACAGATCTGTTTTCAATGGCTATAATTTAATATTGAATTATTTTGAATAATTATTAGATTGTTGAAGTTTCCCATTTTTGTAGAGGGTTGGATTAGATGTTTATGTTTTTGCTAAGATCCACTCTATCATCTTTGAAAAGATGAGAAAGTGTAACAGGAGGGGTGCTTGATGACTGGAGGAAAACCAAAGTTACTCCCATCTTCAAAAATGGCAAGAATGAGGACCTGGAAAACTTCAGTCAGCCTAACCTCCACTCTTGAAAAGGTGATGGAACCGATCCTTCTGGAGGTCATCACCAAGCATGTAGAAGAACAGAATGTCATCAGGAGTAAGTCAGCATGAATTCACCAAGGGGAAATCATGCTTGACCAATGTGAGAGCCTTCTATGATGGCATGGTGGGATGGGCTGACAAGAGGCGAGCAGTGGATGCAATCTACCTTGACTTTAGCAAGGCTTGGACTGGCTCCCATAACATCTTCCTAGGTAAGCTCAGGAAGTGTGGGTTAGATGAATGGGCAGTGAGGTGGATCAAGAACTGGCTGAATGGCAGAGCTCAGGAGGTCATGATCAGCGGAGTAAATCCTCTTGGAAATATGGAGTCAGCGGCATTCCCCAGGGATCAATACTGGGGTCTAGCCTTATTCAACTTGTTTATCAGCAACTTGGATGAAGAGATAGAATGCACCCTCAGCAAGTCTGCTGATGACATGAAACTGCAGGCAGTGGCTGATACACCTGAAAGGGTCTGGAGCATCTTTCTTATGAGGAGAGGCTGTGGGATGTGGACCAGTTTAGTCTGGAGAAGACTGAAATAGTTTCTCATTAATGCCTGTAAATATCTCAAAGGCAGGTGCCAGGCTCTTTTCAGTGGTACCCAGCAACAGGATGAGGAGCAATGGCTGTAAACTAAAACTCAAGAAGTTCCACCTCAACATGAGGCAGAACTTTTTTACTGAGGGTGTCAGAGCACTGGAACAGCTACCCAGGGAGGTCATGGATCTCCCTCTCCAGAGACATTCAAAACACACCTGGATGCATTTCTATGTCCCCTTCTCCAGGAAACTCTGCCTTGCCTTGGGGTTGGACTGGATAATCACCTGAAGTCCCTTCTAACTATAACTATTCTGTGATCTAGCTTCTGCCACATTATACATATATATATGTATGTGTGTGTATATATATATATATATATATATATGTATGTAGAAGTGTTAGTAGGGAGAAATGAGAAGGAAGAGATGTGACTCACTAAAGAAAATGCTGGTGGGCCTCCTGCCTCAGAAGAGAAGAAAGGTAGAGAAACTGAAGTTTCCTCTTGAAAAATATATACTTTCCATGCCCATTCATCTGGACATAGGTGAGGTGCCATGGGGTACTTACATCTTCATATAGTCACTTGACTAAAAGGGAGTTGGAGTCCAGCTGTCATTATTTGCAAATGCCAAAAATAACACTTTTACTTGTTTTCAAGAGTTTCACTCCATACTGCACTAGACAAGCTTTCTACTTGAGGTTATTGTTGATCACCAAAATAATTCATAGTTAACTCTAAATAGCTATCATATTTTAAACTGTTGTGGTTTATGTTCTGTTTTTATTTGCTTTGATTTGAAACAAACATTATTTATCCCCATTGGTCCTATTTTTAACATTTGTACAGTTATTTAAGTTGGTGTAATTAGTCAAGGTATTATTATTACCATTGAAGTACCAGTTATATTGCATTCAATCCAAAGTGTTATAGTGTCCCAGAGGAGATCTTCCCACATTTATCAGCTGTGCCAGGATTTGTGAATCTGGAACGCATCAGGAATAATTAACAAATCATACAAAAAGCAGCTCTAATTAATTAATTAAAAAAGAAGAAAATATAAATATTTGAAGCACTGAATATATTTACACAAGAGCCTAGGAAATGCTTCAGTGACTTTAATTTGCACAGCAGTTGGCAGCACAAACTCCCCAGCTAACTAAAATTTTATTCGCCATGAAACTTGCATTCATGTACACCCTAAAAATATGTTTATAAATTAAGTTGCTGATGATTGGCTGATAAGCTTGTATTAGCTACTGATGATATTTGCAAGACAGTAAATTATATTATAGGAAGGGGGAATGCAAAATCTGGCAAAATTCCTTTTCATGCAACCAAGTTAAATTTCTGGACAGTTCAATTATAACTTGTCTAGGCATGGCATTAAATCTTCTGTGTTCTGCAACATACCCCTAAAGTGAGTGACATTTCCAGATCATTAGATTTCATTTAAAATACAATTCCAGGAGCAGAGAATCTGTACTAGATCTATACAAATATCATTAATTGTTATAGAATAAAAGAGTATTTATATTGAGGTCTTTAAGATATATTAACTAAAATAATAGCAATAGCTTCTACTATACTTTTAAACTGCCAAAAACTTTACCACATTAAGTGCCAAGGCAAGGCACTGACAAAGATATGACATTTTAATACTTGTCATATCGATCACATGTTTTCCAGTGTTGCTTACCGCGAAATTCCAGGGTAGTCATTTAAATTAAAATCTATTTGTCGGACTATGTAGCTTTTAGGAAAGATAACTGAATGACAGCCCAAACCTAGTCATGATGAAGAAAAAGGAAAAGGAGTAGTTAGCAAAATCATTGGATAATTTTGTAAGGTACCTCTGGATATTGTTTAATAAAACCTCCTACTTGAAGAGGGGTAAATTAGAGCAGGTTGGTCAGGGCTTCATCCTGATGAGCTTTGGTTGTCCCCAAAGTTGGAGATCCTCTGAGACTTCTGGCCCATCTAAATGATTAAACACACTGGGAATGGAAATAGATCTAGTCGACATTTCCCTGGTTACAGCTTGTGTCGATTGCCCCCTGTCACATTGTACAAACTTTAAAAAAATACCTGCCTGTTTTGCTCTATATTCACCCATTAGATAGATGAGGACCAAATACCACTGATTGCACAGATATTTATTTATAGTTGTATTGAAATAACTGCAACTGCTTTAAATTTTTTTACTTTATATTTGTAAGTTAGCATCTTGGCCTTTGTCAGCCAGAGATACTATGAAATTTGCCATTCAGAAATCACTCTGCCTATAAATGAAGAAAGTAAAATCGTCTGTCAGATTCCTGCTCAGTTAATAACTATGTATTCTGGGGTAGAAACCCCAGAACAACACATTTTCTGGTTAGCCCACTTGCATTAAATGTGACAAAGAGTAAAAAGTAGGCTACTCTGGAAGGCTACATTTAGAAAAAAAAAAGTAGACTGGAGGATAAGAAAGAAATATGGGAGATCTACATACCTCTAAACAGTGAAAAAGAGCCATGTCCCCTCACCAAACAGCCATTAACTAGCCAGCCACAGCAAGAATTTCTCCTATTGCTCCCCCTAGGGTGGAAACTTCCAATAATGCTTTTTGAAGATACATACATCTAAGGACCTTGCTTATATGTGATAACCTTGTAATTACAATACTATTGCTCAGTTATAGTGTACTCCTAATAATTGTTGGCAAAACATTCCTCTATCTGAAAAAAAATCAAATCCTTATAGCATGATTAAACAAACATTATATTCATTACAAAACAAGTTTTATACATCCATGGATTAGCAAAAATTCTTAAAAAATAAGAAACCAAACATAAATAGACAAAGGTATATATGCACATTGTACTATGAAAATAATATGATATTTGAAACCATGTTAGAAGCACACAGGCAGAGTGTATCAAAAATCTTGTCCTTTGTCACATATACTCAGTAGTAATATAGCACAGAAGGTCATTCTTTGCTCAGAAAAGAAGAGCTGCAGGTTTGCAGCCTGTGCATCTCCGTCAGCTTGAGCCTGTTGCCAGTGTCTGAACAATCAGTAATTTAGCAGTTATAGATACAGCCCAGGAATCCTAGCTGTTAGGGTATATAAATGAAATAACTCACATATAATGTCCACCAAAGATGGACTAAAATCTCAAGTCTGCAATGCACTGAGAAAATGATATTAAATTTCCATTACCACCATCTTGCTGGTAACAGGTATACTTTGGGTGGATGCATGATTCATGAAAATGAGTAATTAATTATAAAGGACTCTCTCAAAATGCACTTAGCAGATGTCATCACAATTATTTAAGTGCTACTTCGAACTCAGTAACATCAGCAGTCTACTTATGCCATGGAAAAAACTCTCTATGTTAAACTCAGAAGTACCATATATAGAACTTCACAGAGCCTGGATGCTGGGTTGTAAGTATATTCTTCCAGTAACCTTTGGATAGATGGTTGCATAATGTACCTAGATAGTACGCATAATGCTAAGAAAACTGCATCTTGGAAATGTTTTTCAGGAGCAGAGAAAAGAGGTAAAGGTACTCAAAATTTCCTCATTCTGAGTACTTGAAAAATGTGACACTTCAATATAGTATTTGTTCTGCCTTAATGCAAGAACTTGATGAAACAAACAGATGTTGCCTACTAATTTTAGTGCCTATGTGATTTGCACTGATTAGACATCATGTCACTGTTCTGTATTGGGGTGGAGGTGAGGGGGAGGGAGTGAGGTAGAGAGACAAAGAGACAGAGAGACAGAGAGACAGAGAGACAGAGAGACAGAGAGACAGAGAGACAGAGAGCATGCTGGTGCAGGGTTTCTAATGATTCTCAGTAACAAAGGCCCAACAACAAAAGCTAAGAAGTTAATGGCTTTACTGAGACAGAGGAAGAAGAGGAATACAAAAAGCAAGTCAATCAAGCAAGCCACTTTAGATGCTTGGCATCTGTATTTGTGCAGCATCAGTCGGGTCCCACATGGACGTTCCTGTGTCACACTGCAGACCCTGTCGGTGGGGGCAGGTTCATTGGTTATTTCAGGTATTATGTAATTTTGTTAAAAAAGAAATAACTATTCATAAAAGAGGTTCACAGGAGAACTTCCTGCTGCACTTTTAGTTAAAGGCAAGACTATGGAGATGGTATAATTGTTGGTACAAAGTGGGGACTACCCCCAGGTCCATCTGTTGCAAGGAGACAGCTGAGGCAGCCATAGGATTTGTGCAGCTCAACACAATGTAAAGGTGTTACTTTGTGTGTATCACTAAACCAGGCTTATACAGTGGTTTTTTGGTCAGGATCACTGCAATCACTTAATGGAGTTTTATTTTGTGCTATTGCACAAAATAAAACCCTGGAACAGTAGTCTGATGACTGTGATTACATTAGTGATTATTCCCTACTTAATAACAAAAAGATCAGTGTAAGACTTTTTGGATTGTGGAACATATGGATGAAGGCTAAAGAACGGTCCCCGTTATGAAGTTAAGTGCTTTGTCTCCTTATTGTTGTCATGTTATTGACACGTGTTATCAAAGTGTACGCATGGAAGTAAACCTTTTGTTGGGGATAAACACCTTGCATAATGATCCTAATTCTTTCAAGTAACTACTAAATAAGACCCAGAATATTCCAGTGTATTGAATATCAAGCAAACATCAAGTCCATTAATAAATGCCCAAGAAAGAGTGAGAAAATGCACTTTCTTGAATATTTCAACATTAACATTGTGAGGAAAATAGGTACATAGAGAAAGTTATATTTTCATATATATAAAAGAAATTCAGCTAAAATTTTAGGTCAAAAATTCAGCTTGTACAATGCATTCATAAAGAAAAATTGGTGGAGCAATATTGAACAATCCAAGTGCACTTACTATGAGACAACTAAAGATTCCTGCTGATGAGATATTGATTATTAGTACATCTAAAGAACCTGCAATGTGTGTAAGATACTCAGAGAACCGTTTCTGACTCCAGGTTGCTTAAGAAGCAAATTGTAGGGTATGATGATGTTGTTTCTATAGTAGATGTGCCTGCATTAGCTTTGTCTGTGTTCAAAGCCAGCATGGAGATGTGCTAGTAATGAATCTTCCAGTAACCTGTTTCTTAGCTTAGTTATGCTCAGCCACTGGCATGCAGTTTCTCATTTTGATCTGAACCTTGACTTCAAACCATGGCAGCTTGCTTCCATTGGAAAGCAATTTTAGTAAAATACCAGACATATTCCCATAACTCATGATGCGGGTTTACCCAAGGAAGAGTTGTGAGTTTCTGTATCTCCTAACAGTCCACTGTGTCTATAAGGTGAACTATTCACTGACCCTTGAGCAACAATAGGCTCATCAAAGATGAGTTAGTTATGTCTGCAGCAATTCACCTCTTCAAGGCTCTGTTGATGCCTTCTGGAAGCTGACCTGGAACAGAGACTAGACAGAGCAAAGGGATAAAGTAGGGATTTATTAAAAGGCCTCAATGGTATGCTTGGGGAGCACAAGAGCCCAGCTGGGCTACACCCAAGATGCACCCCAAAACGGTCACAAAATGGACACCTGATCAGGAGGTCTCACACTTTTATAAGTTCTGGTCCATTAGCGTATTGGAGTTAATTGTTCAATTATAGCTTCAGGTTATGAAGCTCCACTGTTCTTCATCATCACATGATGTTACAGGTCCTTCTAACTTTCTTTAAAGTAGCTCCTTTCTCCCTTTCTCTCCTTAGCATTTTTTTATTCAGAAGTCATAGCATATAATTTTTAACTGCTTAGGAAGTCTAATGTAATAGAAAGTGGATATACTGAAATATGTTACACCACCCTAAAAACTGATTTAAAAACAAAGGCTTATTTTACAGTATGGGGGGAAAAAAAATCCAGAGTTGTGGGTCCTGGTGGAGCCAGCAGTGTGCCCTTACCACAAGGAAAGCTAAGGGGATCTGGGCTGCCTGAGACAATACGTTGTGACCAGATCACAAGAACTTACCGTTCTCCTTTATTATTCAGCATTGGTGAGGCCTCCCCTGGAGTGCTGTCTCCAGTTACAGGCTCCCCAGTACAACAGAGTAACATACTGGAGAGGGTCCACTGAAGGGATACAAAGATGACAAAAGGATGTGAGCAATCTATCCTGTGAGGAAAGGGAGGGAGAGCTGGGTCTATTCAGCCTGGAGAAGAGAAGGCTCAGGGGGATCTCATTAATGTCTATAAATAGCTGAGGGGATGGAGCCAGCCTGTTTTCTGTGGTGCCTCTCGACAGGACCACAAATGACAGGCACAAGTTGAAAGCAGGCATCATCAGAACATCAGGCAACACTTTATTACTGAAAGGGTCATCTAGCACTGTCACAGGTAGCCCAGAGAGGTTGTGCAATCTTCCCCCCTGGAAGATATTCAAAAGCCATCTGGTCACGGTCCTGAGGGACTGGCTGTAGGTGGCCCTCCTCAAGCAGGAGGGTTAGACCAGCTGACCTCCAGACACCCTTTCCAATCTTAGCCATTCCATGATTCTGTGATTTTGTATTCCTAAATTCAGTATCCACATTGAGACAAATTCCTTTGATGGACCAGTTTAAAATGTATTTTTTCTTTGCGATCTTTCCTGATCCTATGCTAATGCCACAAAGAACTGAAATCTAATTAATCACATATTATATGTAAAATGTGGAAGAGATGGTAAAACTCAGTGTTGAGTGATAGGAGCATTCTATTGATGGCAGCAACCCTAATTCCATACTGAAAACTAATGTCTTTTTGAATTGTTCATTTATCATTTGTTTTGAATGGCTAAGTAGGGAATCTGTGTGACTGAAGTAACAGAATCACAAACATAGTATCAGGAATCTTCTCACATCTGCAATCTTAGTGATAATGCCAGAGGCACCTCCTTTGGAGGTGCAAACTGCCTGCAGAGGTCAGTGCTTTCAAGTCTACAAACTCAAGGAGGTGGATGTGTTTTGGTTTTTTGGCTCTTTAAGGGACATAAATGCAGCATGGCTCTAGAATATAGTCATGGTATAGGAGGGCCCTTTTCCTGGTAAGAGTTGCACAGTATCACCACAACATAAATAATAAAAGCAACAAGCAGTGAAGCCTTATCACGTATTTATTAAATGATATCAACATATGAGTGAAAAGCAGTTACTGCATACCAGCTACTTTTACTTGCCATAAATTACACACAGATAGAAGGCTTTGTGAATTTCTGAAAAGTTTGCATTCTATTTATGCAGAAAAAGCCAAATGTATAATTTTATGTAGCAATTCAAGTAAAAAAGATGCCCTGTGTGTGTCAAGAACAGAATATTTATAAAAGCATAAGCAGTTGTAAACTCTAATCCTGCCACCAAGTTTCATACAGCAATGTGCAAAGTTTGTACCTATGCTGTGAAAATTTTCCCAAGGAAATATAAAGGAGGGTGGAATTCTTGAAATTTTCATTTTGCTTTGAAAAAGTAATGCTCTTTCTAGAAAAATTCTTCAAATACATCTAATTTTTTTTCATGCTGGATTTGCTGATTTCAGACATGAATGTAGTCTCAGTCAGTCAATATGTCTGTGTATACAGAACTTTGGTAATTATTTGGTGCTGAATGGAGGTCACAGAACAGCAAACCAATAGAAGTGCAACCTTTGGCAGGTCTTGACTAGGAACCCTTTACAAGCTGATTTGTGGTTGCAGCTGACAGAAACAGGTTAGAAATTGAAAAATCATTAGTGAAAGCTTAACATTTTTAAAAATAAAATTGAACAAAGTCCCTAAGGCAGATAACTGAGGAAACAAGGAGAGTCAAAGACATGATTCTGTTTCATCACTAAGGACAGCAGTAAAACTGTAAGCCTTATGCTGGTATGGCATAGCATAATATATTAAAAAGAATTCTAATGTCTTTTTCTCTTTCATCTTTTTTTCATGTTTTCAAAGATAAGCACTGTATATGAGATTAATATTAGAATGACAGGGACACTGAATTGGAAATTCACCAGGGTTTTGAAATACCACATTTCAGAATTTACTGAAGGCATAAGGAAAATAAAACAAGAAATGGCAAATTTGATGCAGTAGAGTGGTGAGCTGCTGATATATCACTCTTTAGGTTGAAATAATGAGCATATCTAAGTAGAAGTTAATAATAAAAGGAAAAAAATAGAAAGGCCTCCTCAAGGAATTAAAAAATTATCTATATTATTTAATTGTATTTCTAGAAATATGTATCTATTCCCAGAATAATTGGAACAGTGCTAATAATTCAAAGTAATTGAAGAAAACCTTTCAAAGAAATCAGAAATTTAGATTGCCTTCAAATAGACAAGTTTGGCTTTTTCCATATGTTTCAGTAGTTTGGGTTTTTTGCAGTTTCTTTAACAGTTTTCATAGGCATTCATAGAAATAAAGGATAATAATCAAGAACAGTGGGAGAAAAATGAATGGTGGGGCCAGCTGTTGAAACTGGCAGTGTGAGAGGCATAAGGATGTATAATATGAATCATGCTCTGCTATGTGTAGAGATAATTAATGTTTTTCATTCTAATGCCTATCAGAAGACAAACAAACTCTGAAGGTAACTCAGCTTAGCTTACAAGAGGCTCAGCTCCTGTTCATCATCATCACCATCATCAATAATTTATGGCAATCTGTCTGCCCTTATGGCTGACTTACACTGTGATACAGAGGTGTAAAAATTATGCTCACATAAATTGAAGAACTTTATTATTTGAGTTCATCATGAGCAATAGTAACCAGAGCTTTGTAGGCTCTTAGGTAGAAAGTCTTTGAAGATGTGGAAAGGCAGAAAGAAAAACTACAAATTAAATTAAAATAGCTAATAAAAGCTGAAGATATATAATTTCCATGAATATATTCTGAATTTATATATCTATACATATTTGTGCATATATTCATGCTTAATAGTTCTGATAATGTTTGAAAAGACAAACATAATACTGAGGGAAACACACTGAATTACCATATGCTGTGCTCCTGGTTAAATTATTCTGTGGAAACCAGCTCTTGGCTGTATTTAAGCCTTTTTTTTTTTTTTTTTTTCTTTTTTTTTTTTCCTTTTTATTATTTTTATTTTAATTATTTTTTTTTTTTTTTTTTTTTTTTTTTTTTTTGTTTTTTTTTTTTTTTTTTGGAGCTTTTTTTCTTGTTTATAAAGATTATGCAAAACTACCCTCTCTGTCTGGCTGATGTATTCATTATTCAGAGAGACAAAATGAATATCTTCTCAAAAATTTTCCAGCTATGCATTCTTTACAAACTATTTATATTGACTACTCAGTGAGTGTGATGCATCTCATAAATCAAATTATATATTGTTTCTTTAGTTAGATGACTGAAACTCTTTAAAGAGTAGAGAATAATAAATGGCATAATGAAGGAAAAAAACATAGCTAGAGCATATTTTTGACACACCCTTCTTTATGCTTAACTTCATAATCCTTTAAGGATTTATGAATATTTTCATGAATAAATAACTAGTAATAAATAACAACTAATATGAGCTAGCATATAATAGTAGAATATTTCTTTTGTATAATATTAGTGAATGAGTTCATCCTGCATTTGACCAATCCAATTCACACACAGAGAATGAAACTTAAATATCCCAAACCTTTAGGCAAAAACTGCTAAAATTGTTGTGACTGTGACATATGAGAAAAGTTTAAGATGATAAACAGAGACTATTTTTTGTATTGCAGATATTTGCACTGTAATTTTTATCTTCTCAAAATTCCACATTTAAAGTTTATAGCACAAGGTGTCTATCATAAGATATCTTTAACTATACTAACATTGGATCAATTAAAAAGTTGGCACTATGATATCTTTGGCATGATTGGTGTTATGGAATGGATTTGGGTTTTGATGTTGGGTTTGAGTTTTGGCTTGGGGTGGGGTGTTGATTGCTTTTTTTTTTTTTTTCTCCCCTCAAAATATGAATTCCTGGATGAATTCCTGGACTACATAGGATGATTCTTCAGAGCTATTCTTGAATTGCCAGATGAAAAAAGTAGCACTGCTTCCAAAAATGGAATGAATGTAACAAAGAAAGAAAAGTGTATATCTGTAAAATGCAGCTCAAAGATTGAGTTCTTCATGGACCAGTCTCTCCCAACTTCAGAGATCACTTCTCTTTTCATTCTGCTCTATTTATTGGCACAGCTGGAGAGGTCAGCCAGTCCTGGGAGGCTCATGATCTTCTGAGAACTGAGCTTTTATTATGGACAAGAATTGATGCCTACTGATGCAGCAGAAAAGAATCACTTAAATTTTCACATGTACTATAATAAACCCAACATTTATTTCTTTTGCTTATTTTCCCTTTGTAACTTTTTGTCATGGCCATCCAGCTGTGTCTCCTTCAGAGGAGAGACAAGAAGAGAAATTCAGCTAGGTATGTTTCTCTGTTTAAACAGTTGGGAAGCAGATAAATACTGAGATGATAATGGCTCATGAATGCTTACACATACAAATAGGCGACACTTGAAAAATTAAAAAAAATATATATGATTCTTTTTGCATTTAACCATAACACTGCTCTTCTTCCTCCTGAGAGATATGGATTGAAAGAGTTGAGTTCAAATCCTGACTCCAGAGTAGCAGAGCTTTTTGACCTCATAATAAAATATTTTCAAACTACAAGATGTCTGCTAAGTAGACAACAAAACTGATCAGAAAAATACTAAAAGGAGAATCAGGGACATGAATATACACTTATCATTGAATTGCAGAGCGCTTTTCAGCTAATAGTAAATTGTTCTGCAAATATATTTACAGAAGACTGAAGATAAAATGAAAATTGCTGCACTGAAATTGTAGCTGAAAAGGGATAGAAAGGATAAAAGAACACCAGATTTGCTGAACTGATGCTTTATTTATGTCTTTTCAGAGGAAAATGAGGATGGAGCACAAACAGAGGCAGGAATCATACTTCTTGATATAGCCAAGAACAGAGGTATTAGACACAGTGTGGATAATAATAGAAATAATGTCAGATATAAAACAGATGACTTTACAATTTGCAGATTTTTGGGTTTTACTTTTTTTTTAACTTGTCACTGTCTTTCAAAACATTCATTAATTTAAATTTGATTAATATTTACAGCTGAAATAATGGTCAAATTAAAAATTTTATAAGCGAAGAATTAACAAGGATTATATAGATGAGATTCTAATGACTTTTTGAAAAATATGAATAGTAGAATTCCAGTTTTATTGTTTGATAAAAATTTGCTTATAAATTTTATTTGCCAGGATCAGAGTAAAATGCTTATGCATGAAGACAGTTCAACACAATGCAGTGCAATCTTGGGGGTCTTTGAACAAATGATTTGTTGAATTTGAACTGCATCTCATTTTATGTGAAAATCTACTCTTAACTTATTCTGAAAGATAATAACCCTGTGGTTTTGCTATAAACTTAGAGAATAAGCATGTAAAATTTAACAGGAACAATCTTCCTAATTATCAGATAAGTTAAGAAAACAGAGATTAGTCCCTTTAAATGGAGTACATAAAGATGCAGAAAAATAATCACTATATAATTTTTAAAGTATATTTTTTCAACATATTTTCCCAGTTTTTGGTTGGTTATCTGTGGGATTTTCAATTGTTTTCGCTGCTAAAATGAAGCTTAAAATATTTGTTCTTGGTTGGGGAATAGCATCCTGAAATTCAGCTTAGGCTTGCCAAAGAAAAATTATTAGAAGGACAAAGCAAAATATGGTTTGATGGTTTCAACTGCCTTATTCTCAGAGAAAAATTTAGAAAATGGTATGTTATTTAGATCGAAATGGAACCACCCTGCTCAGGGTGGTATCTGCAGGTATCTGATTACCTGCTCAGGTAATCAGATATATATCTTGTATTTAACTTACTGATGACACATCCTTTGATTTGTTTCTGTTGCAGTATAGAACCACTTTATAGTTATTAAATTGTATAGATAATGAAAAATATCAAGTGTATATATAGGTTGAAAAAATATTCACCAGAGTTGAGCTTCAAACTTTTTTTTTAATGTGTTTCTTACATGTGTCTTTAGTAATGTAAAGCATAGGTCCAAGTGCTTTGCTAAAACAGGTTTGAGATGCTTTTTTCTGCCATTATAGTGCACCTGTTATAGCAGCTTCAGTATTAAAGAGATATCCCATGGACAAGAGGGAGGAAGGCAGGGAATGTTCAGAGCAATGGCATTTATTTTCTGAGTCACCACTATATGTGATAGAGTGCTGCTTTCCTGAGCTTGGCTGCCGAGGAAACACCTGCCTGCCCATGGGAAAGTGGTGTATGAATTCCTTGGTTTGCTTTGCATGCTTTACTTGTTGCACTGTCTTTATCTTGACCTATGAGTTTTGTCACACTTGCTTTTGATTTTCTCTCCATCCCACTAGGGTGAGAAGAGAGCAGATGTGTGGGGCTGAGCCACCAGCTGAGTTTAACACATAACACTGCAGAAAAAATATTTTTATAGCATCCATTCACACGGGAGTTAGAGGTTCCTAAAACAGAGATGCTGCAATCTAAGTTTTGGGAGGGTTATTCAATGAATTTGTCCAATAATATGCATATTTCAGGGCCAAAGTTTGTTGATATTGCTGCCTGGCTAAAATCTGTATCTGGTACCTGTCATGGCTTCCTGAACATGACAGAGAGAAGAGCAAAGCATTCAGAATCATGGCTTTACCCCTGTGTTAGGATTTTTGTCTTTCTGGTGTCCATGTGGGAGTAGCAACATCTCTGGGGATGCTGTATAGTCCTGCTGTATGGAAGTTCAAACTGAGGGTCACTGTAAGTGCATGTATGTGCAGATGCAAATAGATTAGTTGGAGAGCTAGTAGAGGTACTTGGACAGCAACAAAGGGTTGAAGAGACATGTAAAACAGATGCACTTGCACTTTTCTGAGATTAAAGTGCCTAGACTGTGGACAGGAGTACTGACAGTTGAAGTTTCTATAAGGTTCTGTTGCTGTAGAATAACTGAGACAAATGTTAAAATATTTTATGACAAAGAATGCCTTGTTTCGTGTTCAAAGATTTTATGAAGCATTTATGAAAATACAATATATAATGAAAGATGACTGACTAATAAAACTTTACATGACTTGTAATCATACAAGTTTCAAAGAAAAAACATAGAAAAACTTGATAATGATGAAGACCCCCTGAGATCAGGTGTAATGAGCACTGCAGATTCTGGATAGTAGTCCAGAATTCTAAGTTCTTCAAGTGCAAGACCTTGCTGAATAGATGGCAAAAAAACTTTCCACGACTTCTCATTTCATGTTTGCATAAACAACATAATAAACTAGAAATAATCATGGGGTTTTAATTTTGTTTTGGTTTCTTGAAAACTGCTAGAATACAAAGGATGAATCAGAGGTTTAAAATAGTAGATAGATTTGCACTTGAATACTAACATATGCAGAACAATAAAATGAACTTAAGAGTACCCTGGATAAACTTACAGCTCATCAGCAGTCAGCAGCTTATAATATTTAGGTTATAACTGAACAAGGTGCAAAGGTATTTCCTCTGCAAACTACTTTAATTTTATGATGACAGCTACGCTTTATTGTAGGTAGAAAATGAAACTCAAAGAGCTGTGTCATTTTAGGTGTAACTGCATGGTGAAAACTTTTAGTAAATATTGACTTTCCAAATTACATGCTTTATTTACTTGAGGGAGTCTCAGTAATTTAAACATGT